>JAXFYN010001112.1:0-52445 GCA_036172215.1 Camellia granthamiana
AGCTAAGGAGCTAAGGGAGGTCGGACCTCAAGTCAAGAGGGATCCTATCATGTATAATGAATTCCAAGCATGTCTTCATAGGACCACGCAAAAATAATTTTTGAAATCTTTTCACAAAGTGACTAATCACCCGTACTCTTACGAAGACAAGATAAAACCAATTTCGACCAAGCTAAGATCCTTCTTAGTACCCACATTAACAAAAATGATTTTATTTATCAAAGGCTTAGCACACCTCTCTTCCTCTCAGTTGATCAAAATTTGCAAATCCCGAGGAAATTCTTCATCTTTGTTTTTATCAGAGTTTTGGAAAAAGTTTTGAAAAACTTTGGTCAATGCTATGATTTAAAGGCACAGAGAAGTAGGCAGACTCTATGACATTTTTTTTTTATTTATTAAAAAGAGACTATGACTCAGCAATGACAACAGACTCAAAAGAAAATGACAAAGAATACCTAGACAGGACAGAAATGTCTAAATTAGCACTATCGAAATCAATAGATTCTAACTCACTAGAATGACTCGAGTCTGATCCCAACTCTACAAACTTGGTAGAATCAAACTTAGACTCAATACTCAATTCAGAACTCAGAATAAAACCATTCTCATATTGCCAGTCAACGTGCAGGCCATCCACAATATTCAAAATAAAGCCCGTGCAATCAACAGGTGGTCACTTACCAATTACATAAACAAAACGAAACTTCCAATTACGCCCTCACTAAAAACACACTGAACCCCACAAACTGAAATGCCTGAACCACTCATTCGAATTTGAGAACCCCTGTATAGATCCAATACATTGCACATAACACATAGCAGGAAAGAGAACAAACACCCCTATGGAGGGTAGGGTTATCCTGTCCTAGCTTTTGAAATGATCTAGGGTTCACTATTCAAACAAATGGTATCATACATCCTAGAAATGGGAGAGCATCCTGTCCTAATTTTGAAAGGTACTATAGCTCACTATATGTACAAGGTTGGCTTTATTTTAGGGTTGAAGTCAATGTGACATTACCAAAGAGTCCTTTGGGCCATAACCCATGAAGATTTTTAGAAAATTAGAAGAGTCAACATAGCCTCTCTTCAAAGTCTGAGAACCTTTAGATCTCAAAAGGTTATAACACAAGGCCTCCAAAATAATGTAAAGATAGGTGTAGTGTCACAAAAATTGTGCATGTGCTCCCACCAGTATCTGGGCAACACAGGGACTTTAAGTGCACCTATGCATACAATGCAATAAACATATAATTGAAAACAAAAGTCATATCATGGAGTTCGAGTTAAGGTTTCATAAAATCCCCAGCAGAGTCGCCAAAAACTGTAACATGCTGCCCGGGGGTACCCGCGCACGTTAAACAGTTCGGACTCTCGAGATCTCTTTGATCTAGTCTCACGAGTGTAATGTGAAACATAGATGAGAGTCCAGATTTGGCAACTTTTATTGAAAATCCATTTTATTGCAAAACCTTTGTCAAAAATGGATTGCGTCATCAGATCTCAGAGTTGCCACCTAATATTTTGGAAAATTAGGAAACCCATGACTCGTGCCAAGGCCACTGTTCGTTGTAACCAAAGATGCATGGCTCGAAACCTTAAGTATGAGAGGGGAAGGTCAATAATGAGCACCCCCGCTCACCGATCAAAGATCGGCCTCTATTAAACTATGATATGAATTTTATTTTCTTATATGTTTATGTTCTGATTATTTAATAAATCCTCAAAATTTATTATGTGAAGCATATAGAATAGTTTACACAAATTGGAACAATTCAATATCATGTTTGTTTTGAAAAGGATTTGATTTTTCCACGTCAAGTAAGCTTAAAGTGTTGCGAATTTGCCACTCAACAAAGTGGGTTTAAACATACATTTATTGAATTATTCCAATTCAAGCAACAAACCTTCATTCACAGGCATTCATACAGTTATATCAAGTAAACAAGTAGCATTATGGTAGGATGTTAAACATAATAAGAAAATTATGTACAAGCGGGGATGCTAAAACATAAAAACTCACATATTTACCGACATCCAGCGAACAAGTTACAAAACAAAGTTAGTAAAATATGTATGACCCTATATACAAATCCTAACGCAATTCATACACAAAAATGCTTCTAAAGATCTGGCTTCTAAAACATGACATGTGAAACATTGCAACACTTGCGATAGCGCACAAAATCATATAAGAATCAGTTAAAGTACAAAGATGCAAATTTAACCGGATCTAGGCATGAATCATGGATACAAAGTATCAATATGCATGGCATGTCAGATATATACGTATGTACAGTTAGGAAAAGCGATTAAAGAATGGGATAGAAAGAAGTAGGGTGGAAATTATTACACCACTTTAAATATTACAAATTCAAAAGGGATAAACAAAATAAATTTCTTACCAACACTCAAAATAAAAATAAAAGTTTGAAACCCCCGGCCATTTGTGGCAAAATCAAAATGACTTGCGGCAGCAACCATACACCCGTCAATGGTGTCCATGGCATTGTGGGTCAGAAAATTCACACATAGAGCCACCAAAAGTTAGTGGGCCCAATCTGCTTAAACCAAAATTGCAAACCAAAATATCCCACTAGCATTAGCAGCTGAGCGATACTAGGTATCGTGAAATTTTTTTTATGAAAATGATCATAAAAAATTTATGACTCTTGGATTACACTTAAAACAAAGCACTACACACTAATCAAGGTAATGCAAGGATCATAATTCGGACCCTTAATCATTTTCATGAAATAATTAGTTAGCTTGATTAGCATAGCTAGTTAGTTAGCTTGATTAGCATAGCTAGTTAGTTAGCTTATTCATTCGGACCCTCCTTCGCGAGGGTGTAATGTTGTAATAAGTGTGTATACATGCGTGCATGTGTGTATGTCTTCCAACCCCACGTCTTTCTCCCTTTTATTTAATCGCTTTTGATGGTTAGATAGGGACATATTTTAATTAGCATACCTTATGCTTGCATCCATTCATCTTGTTTTGCACGCACCGAGGCTAGGCGCATCATTCAAACTGCATTGCCATTTCAATATTTCTTTGAATACGTGTTTAACCGCATGTTATCAAATTATTTCATATGTCCTATTAGTAGCCGAGCCTATTAATTGCATTTTTCGCATGTGCTACATTAGGCATCTTGCATAGTTAGGATCATACATCTTTCTAACTAGTTTTTGTTTTGGCTTGGAGTACTCGGTGAGTTTTTATGCTTTAGCATACTTGCATGAGTGTGATTGCCATTGTCATGACCGGAACCCGCCCCCGTGGGTTAAGGACATAACCGGCCAGTAATCATGAGATTACCTACGGCGTCAGACCAAACCAAACAAATTTAACAGAGTTAACGGGGGCCAAACGGAAGCAATTTAAAACTTTGTCCATAGAGCCGTGCTTATATGCATATCATAACATTCCATACATACATATTTTAATAACTCACAACAGAAAGTATAGTAACATAAAGTTCTATACAGACAGGATCATTCAAATAAGAGTCAGCCCAACAGAACTATACACAGACATAAACCAAAGTCCTCGCCGACATGACAAAATAGTATAGAATGGCAAAAGGGCGAAGATGAGTCTCGTGCGTGAGATGCAAGGCTGACTCTTCAAAACCTTTGTTGTTCCACAAATACTTCACTGGGGTTGGGTTTGGACTTCTCTTGGCTCACCTACAAACACACGAATGAGCGTGAGCGATGGCCCAGTGAATAATATCAATAAAGGAGTTATACAAACGGTACGTAGAACAACATGCTTCAAACGGCCTTGGGCCCAATTCATATCCCTATTTAACATATATATATACACAATTTAAGTCAAGTGACCGTGATTCCAAAGATACTGGCCTCTGGCTCATTCAGATTTTCATTGATGTCAAACTGGCCTCTGGCCCATTCATTGATGTCAAACTGGCCTCTGGTCCATTCATTCGTATCAAACTGGCCTCTGGCCCATTCATTGATGTCAAACTGGCCTCTGGCCCATTCATGGATGTCAAACTGGCCTCTGGTCCATTTATTGATGTCAAACTGGCCCTTGGCCTTTTCAAACTTTCATATCAGACTGGCCTTTAGGCCTTTCAAACTTTCAATCATGTCAGACTGGCCTTTGGCCCATTCACACTTTCGTGTCAAAACTGGCCTTTGGCCCATTCACACTTTCGTGTCAAAATGGCCTTCGGCCCAATCATTCGTGTCAATCATTGTCCACCATTCAAATTAATGAACTTACAAAACTTACATAGGAGTAAACAATTGGACAACAACATATTTCAAATATCCTGTTAAGATATTACTCACAGTGATCGGTTGGTTGGTTTGCCCTGGAGCTCGACCCTACACATTTCATGAACACAAAAGGGTCACAAACAATTCGATCCGTTCTAAATTCACATTTTCCTCTTTAGGCTTCATTCTTATCTCTTTAACTCAACTACAATGCTCAATGCATGCCTAAGAGTACTTAGAAGTGAAAGAGAACAGAAAACAAAACACAGAATACATTTTCAAAATTTCAGAAAATAGGGTCCCCGCTTGAGCGTGGACTTCCCCGCTCGAGCGGACCCTTGAGGCCTACAAAAGTACTGGATGTGTCAAATTCACGCTCGA
The DNA here is from genome assembly GCA_036172215.1 of Camellia granthamiana. Classification (NCBI taxonomy): domain Eukaryota; kingdom Viridiplantae; phylum Streptophyta; class Magnoliopsida; order Ericales; family Theaceae; genus Camellia; species Camellia granthamiana. Next base: position 4,635 of record JAXFYN010001112.1, read on the forward strand.
TCGTGAACTCTGGTGCTTGAGCGGAAGGCCTCTCTATATGGCTCCCCCGCTCGAGCGTGAACTTCCCCGCTCAAGCGGACACCATGTCTGCAAAAAGTACTGGATGTATCATTTTAACGCTCGAGCGTGACCTCGGACGCTCGAGCGGAAGTTCATCCTACATAGCTCCCCACTCGAGTGTGAACTTCCCCGCTCGAGCGGACGTGATGTCTGCAGAAAATACTGGGAGCTCGAATTTCACGCCCAAGCGGCGGTTTTCCCGCTCGAGCGGGCATCAAAATTTTGGGATTTCCAGAACATGTTCTTGAGCCTCAACTTCGATGTTCAAGGGTTTTAATTCATGATTTCAGTTCCAAAAACACAAAAACACATTAATTTACACGAGAGTGTGAGGATATTACATCAAATTGTTCAAAATCATCATCCAATACTCAAACAACTCCCATTTCTTAAGCATGCACAAAACCCATATATTTCAAGCTTCACATAGGCTCCATTTCTTCAAGAATCAAACATGCATGTAAGTTTTGGCTTCCAATTCGAGTTTAAATGGTACAAATAAGACTTATGATCATGGAACTTATGAAAACCATACATGCATGTGAGATTTGATGCCCAATTCCTCTTGTTCAACATGGCTCATGCATGAATATGCAAAACTATAGCAATCATGCACATGCATGTTCATATAAACTCCCAATTCAATATATTCAACTCAAATTATGCTCTTGATCACAAATAGACCTTGAACCTACAAAATTACAAATTTAAACTCATGAATTCAAGATCAATTACCTATCTAGGGGCTCAATTTTCCAATCGATAGCAAGTTCTTGAGTATGGCTTCAAGATCATCAAGCTTCAAGACCAAACTTGAATTATCTCCCCTCTCTCCCTCTAATTTCGGGTCTCTCTATCTATAGAGTCGATTTCAGCCAAAGATAAAATAAAAGAGGGAATGGCACATATAATGGTCCCATATATAAGCCCACTAAGCCTCATTAATTTAATATAAACAATTGGGCACTTAATTCATTAATTTGATCTGATTAATTTGATCCAAATCAATTTCTAATTAAATCTCACCGTAAGCTCTAAAAATTGTGCCAATCACAATGGCACAATCAATTTTGGGTTCTGTGGCCGATAAGGCCTTCAATTTAATTTCCATAGCAGATAATCAAACAGATATTCCTACGGTGAACAGATAGAAATTCAAAACCACATATTTTCACATAATTGGCACACAAAATCATATCAAACACATAATCAAATTCATAATAAGGGACCAATTAGCATAATACGGAACAGGGTTATCACAGTCTTCCCCCCTTTAGGAAGTTTGGTCCTTCAAACTTATTTCACCTTTAGTTGAACACAATTCGGAACACTTTTCATTCAACGGTTCCAATCATTTTTGATAGCCATTACTTAGTCTCAAAATCAAGCAACACTCTGTTCTCAATCGGTCAGAGACTTACTTTTTCCTCCATACAAGGCTTGTATGGTGCCATACTGAAACTAGAGTGTGAGCCGTTGTTGTAAGCAAAGTCTGCCAATGATGGATAGATTTTTCCAACTTCCTTGAAAAATTTAAGGCGTGTATTTAGAGCATTCCTCCCAAAATCTAAAAGTTCTTTCTGATTATGCATCAATTAGCGGATGGAAGGTAGCACTGACTCACAATCTAGTTCCCATCGCCTCTTGAAGGCTTGTCAGAATTCAAACACATTTTAGGATCCATATCCAAAACAATAGATACTAGGATCCCATGCAAACGAGCAATCTTGTCGATGTAAACAGTTGCTAGTCTATAAGCATCATACGAAAATTTTATAGGGAGGAGATGAGCAAACTTAGCAATTCCACATACAATAACCCAAACGGGACTTATACCTTGGGTGCTCAAGGTAGCCCCACAATGAAATTCGTAGTCACACATCTCTATTTCCATTCCAAAATAGAGGGAGGTTGAAGTAATTCCGCCACTATTTGATATTCAACTTCGACCTGTTGGCACCGAAAATATCTAGACACAAATTCACCAATTGCCCTCTTCATGGTAGGTCACCAACATATTTATTTCAAATGTCAGCTAACTTTACCACAGAAGTTATGTCTATTTCCTTGTCACAAAAGTTCAATTCATCCTCCAATAATCCCATAATTCATAATCTAATTCGGTATTTAGTCCAGTGACTCATCACAGTTTTCCATGGTCAATCAAAAGTCTTCAGGAATATAAAGTGGATCCAGATACTGATTCCTGAATCAACAAAGGTAGCGTCGAAGCAATTACCCATACAATGCACATAGTCCACATATCCCCATAATACTGATTGTAAAGTACAATAACATCGAAGCAGTCAATTTTTACCACTATACACGTGTTCTCAATTCATTCAACAGTTTGCGGTTTACAATTCAGTTCAATATTCAATCCCCTGTTCCACCGAGTCGTTCCACATTATCTGATAGTCGTCAAAAGCATAAGGCAATTCATATATTAGTCCCCCATGGCATTAGACATAATCCCAAAGACAGTCAATCACATGTTAAACACAATTTACACATCCTCAGAGCCCCAATTGCAGAATATAATGGCACTGAGCAGTTATTTACACAAAACGTACTAAATTCACACACTTTCGGATAATCAGGGTTTTTCAAGGTTTCTTGGATGTCAATCACATCTACATAATGCCAAAGGATGACATTCCGGACAAAACAAGGGAATAATCGTCTCGGAATCAAAGCACACCCGTTCACGACCGTCGGTGGCCGACCCGAGATCGATTAGACAAACCCACCCGTACAAAACCGTCGGTGGCAAAAAGAGATATCTCAACAAGGGTGCTACATAGGCTTATCGTCCCCTAGCACGAAAGGACGTCTCAAGAATGTCATCAAAACAAACATAATACCACTCACCATAACCTGATTTCCCAAAATCCGATAATACTGAAGCAGACATGTGAGACATATTCTAATTAGTCGAGGATAAATATTCAGTACTGTTTACAATCAAATCAATCTGTTGTCACCAGCTTCCTCAGCGTCAAATACGTAAGAACATGACAATACACAAACATTGTTCCTTAAGACACCCAATCACTGGATTTGCACAATTCAACTCATTTTTTAACACATATGCCCTCGATAGTTGAAGATTGGTTCTCAATGGTGTTCAGGGTTAGATCAATCTGTTGATAGCCCACAAAAGGTCTTTCAAATAAGTCAAGTACTCCCAACGGATTCAAATTTTGGGTCTATCAGTTTTCTTGCCAAGAATAATCTGGCTATTTATTCACTAACAATTCGTAATCCCCTTTTTCAAAATCAATTTAGATAGAGGGTCTTATCGATCGATCCAAGCAAGGTCTTGTCTGATTAGATCAAATAAAGGTCTCATCGAATTATGTCCAATGAGGGTTCTATCAGACCGAATCAGACAAAGGTTCTATAAGGCATACTTTGTTTGCTTAGGTACATGGTCAATAGTTCCATAACTGTCCTAAATTTATTAATTCTCAAAGTCAAATCGGAGTCATTCATCACGACTGTTTATACCAAAATATCTCAGGTCATGTACAATACGGCATTGTTCACATAAGTTCAGGTGTAGTTGCGTAAGCATGTAGTTGTTCATATCAAGAGGTATGTATCATAATCAATATAGCAGTTCCTAACTAAGGCTTATATGCAAGCACGTGGTGCACCGTAACACATTAATCAAGGTTCCTTGGTCACACATAATATAGGATTTGTCACGCAAAGGTTCCAAATCAGTCACAAAAGCATAGGTTTACGAGTCAAGCTCAGTATAATCACACAGTTCAGTCAATATTCTACCAATCAAAATACATGGCCTCACAATTATAGAGTTCGTCACTTGGGGTGCTCAACTCAGTCACACAATCACAGAGTCATAATTCCAGTGGTTTAGTCATTGGAGACAGTAATATAACAAATCACCCTAAGCATAGGTTTAGATGTACATGTGCATGTGCAGAGTTAATCAATATCCCAATACATATTTAACAAATCTCCCAAATGGAGCATATACCTTCAATGAATACGGTCTCGATCTTGTGGGTCTAACCAATCTAAATACACAGGTAGCAGATATGAAAGAATATGCCGACCCGAATCAAATAATATTCCAAGCAAGGATGTACACATGTACTAATTCAGAATCAATCAACACAAAAGCGGTCGTTTGTAGACAGTATAAATACCTGGAATAACGGTTGCAATATTCTGAACGCTTTCTGGGATGAGTGTGATTACTCTATCCCGATTAGCAATTCCTACCATTGGTACGAATCTAGCCGAGGCAGAAGATTTATTCACATTTTGTTCAGTTCGGGGACAGTTCCTTTCCATATGGTCCATTTTACCACGCCTATAACAAGCCCCAGAAATTTGATAACAAACTCCTCGGTGTTTCTTACCACTGGTGGTGGCAAAGGCTCTTGCCGTAGTGACAACTGACGTTGTCGTCTTAAAATTTTTGCCATTTCTTGTACTATTCTTTGCAGTCTATCAAGTCAGGTTGTGAAAGAGTCTGCCAACTCGTATGCCCTTACCTTATCCATGTTTTACACAAATTCTTATTAAGCCTTGCCAAATACCGGGATGCCCAATACAAAATAAACACAAATACACATGCGTACCTTCGCACATAGGCACATTGTTATATTCTCATTTTGTGTATCGTCAAGACACAATTAATCACATACGTAACAGATGATTGCATACTTATCAGATATCGCATGCTGAACATTTACTAAGTAATTATATACTCAATTCATGTTCATATTTCACATAGACACCCGTTGGCATAAGCGACTTTTCATGATTCATATGTTCATGTATGTGCATTATAACAAAACAAACTTGTTTTACACATTAGTGTAGCAATTCATATTTCAAATAATCACATGTTCTCACCATCCGATTAAACTTGCATTATACTCTATACAAAAGATTCACAGGTATGCATATACTAAAGAGAATACGTATTCAAATAATTTGCAATGCAAGCGAATCACAAACTTATAATACATAATCATTCATATTAAACATTTAAGCGTATTCTTGATGCTTTCAAATTCATACTTGTCACATGAATGCATCATAGATCTTATCTAGACGCTTATTGCTCTTTTGGACAAGTATGTGAGTTATTAACTCGTGCTTTGATGTCACTTTGTCATGACCCGAACCCGCCCCGTGGGTTAAGGACATAATCGGCCAGTAATCAAGAGATTACCTACAGCCTCAGACCAAACCAAACGTATTTAACAGAGTTAACGGGGGCCAAACGGAAGCAATTTAAAACTTTGTCCATAGAGCCGTGCTTATATGCACATCATAACATTCCATACATACATATGTTAATAACTCACAACAGAAAGTATAGTAACATAAAGTTCTATACAGACAGGATCATTCAAATAAGAGTCAGCCCAACAGAACTATACACAGACATAAACCGAAGTCCTCGCTGACATGACAAAATAGTATAGAATGGCAAAAGGGTGAAGACGAGTCTCGTGCGTGAGATGCAAGGCTGACTCTTCAAAACCTTTGTTGTTCCACAAATACTTCACTGGGGCTGGGTTTGGACTTCTCTTGGCTCACCTACAAACACATGAATGAGCGTGAGCGATGGCCCAGTGAATAATATCAATAAAGGAGTTATACAAACGGTACGTAGAACAACATGCTTCAAACGGCCTTGGGCCCAATTCATATTCCTATTTAACATATATATACACAATTTAAGTCAAGTGACCGTGATTCCAAAGATACTGGCCTTTGGCCCATTCAGATTTTCATTCATGTCAAACTGGCCTCTGGCCCATTCATTGACGTCAAACTGGCCTCTGGTCCATTCATTTGTATCAAACTGGTCTCTGGCCCATTCATTGATGTCCAACTGGCCTCTGGCCCATTCATTGATGTCAAACTGGCCCTTGGCCTTTTCAAACTTTCATATCAGACTGGCCTTTAGGCCTTTCAAACTTTCAATCATGTCAGACTGGCCTTTGGCCCATTCACACTTTCGTGTCAAACTGGCCTTTGGCCCATTCACACTTTCGTATCAAAACGGCCTTCGGCCCAATCATTCGTGTCAATCATTGTCCACCATTCAAATTAATGAACTTACAAAACTTACATAGGAGTAAACAATTGGACAACAACATATTTCAAATATCCTGTTAAGATATTACTCACAGTGATCGGTTGGTTGGTTTGCCCTGGAGCTCGACCCTACATATTTCATGAACACAAAAGGGTCATAAACAATTCGATCCGTTCTAAATTCAGATTTTCCTCTTTAGGCTTCATTCTTATCTCTTTAACTCAACTACAATGCTCAATGCATGCCTAAGAGTACTTAGAAGTGAAAGAGAACAGAAAATGAAACACAGAATACATTTTCAAAATTTCAGAAAACAAGGTCCCCGCTCGAGCGTGGACTTCCCCGCTCGAGCGGACCCTTGAGGCCTGCAAAAGTACTGGATGTGTCAAATTCACGCTCGATCGCGAACTCTGGCGCTTGAGCGGAAGGCCTCTCTACATGGCTCCCCGCTCGAGCGTGAACTTCCCCGCTCGAGCGGACACCATGTCTGCAAAAAGTACTGGATGTATCATTTTAACGCTCGAGCATGACCTCGGATGCTCGAGAGGAAGTTCATCCTACATAGTTCCCCGCTCGAGCGTGAACTTCCCCGCTCGAGCAGACGTGATGTCTGCAGAAAATACTAGGAGCTCGAATTTCACGCTTGAGCGGCGGTTTCCCCGCTCGAGCGGGCATCAAAATTCTGGGATTTCCAGAACATGTTCTTGAGCCTCAACTTCGATGTTCAAGGGTTTCAATTCATGATTTCAGTTCCAAAAACACAAAAACACATTAATTTACACGAGAGTGTGAGGATATTACATCAAATTGTTCAAAATCATCATCCAATACTCAAACAACTCCCATTTCTTAGGCATGCACAAAACCCATATATTTCAAGCTTCACATAGGCTCCATTTCTTCAAGAATCAAACATGCATGTAAGTTTTGGCTTCCAATTCGAGTTTAAATGGTACAAATAAGACTTATGATCATGGAACTTATGAAAACCATACATGCATGTGAGATTTGATGCCCAATTCCTCTTGTTCAACATGGCTCATGCATGAATATGCAAAACTATAGCAATCATGCACATGCATGTTCATATAAACTCCCAATTCAATATATTCAACTCAAATTATGCTCTTGATCACAAATAGACCTTGAACCTACAAAATTACAAATTTAAACTCATGAATTCAAGATCAATTACCTATCTAGGGGCTCAATTTTCCAATCGATAGCAAGTTCTTGAGTATGGCTTCAAGATCATCAAGCTTCAAGACCAAACTTGAATTATCTCCCCTCTCTCCCTCTAATTTCGGGTCTCTCTATCTATAGAGTCGATTTCAGCCAAAGATAAAATAAAAGAGGGAATGGCACATATAATGGTCCCATATATAAGCCCACTAAGCCTCATTAATTTAATATAAACAATTGGGCACTTAATTCATTAATTTGATCTGATTAATTTGATCCAAATCAATTTCTAATTAAATCTCACCGTAAGCTCTAAAAATTGTGCCAATCACAATGGCACAATCAATTTTGGGTTCTGTGGCCGATAAGGCCTTCAATTTAATTTCCATAGCAGATAATCAAACAGATATTCCTACGGTGAACAGATAGAAATTCAAAACCACATATTTTCACATAATTGGCACACAAAATCATATCAAACACATAATCAAATTCATAATAAGGACCAATTAGCATAATACGGAACAGGGTTATCACAGCCATGCTGCCATGATTAGCATGTTTGCCATGAGGCTATGTGATTATTTGCTAAACTGCATGAATGCTTGTGGATGAAGGCTTATTGTTTGAATTGGAATAATTCAACAAATGTATGTTTTAAGCCCACTTTGTTGAGTGGCAAATCATGTTTTAAGCCAGTATGTTTAGTGGCAAATTCGCACTTTAAGCCCACTTAAGGTGGAAAATTCAAACCATTTTCGCAAATAAACATGAGTTGAATTGTTCCAATTCTTGCAAATTTTAGTCTATACTTGCTTGTACGTGTCACATAGTAAAGCTAGCCTAATAATCAGAACAAGAGCACATAATGTTTATAAAAAATATATCATGATTAGTAGAGGTCGATCTTTGATCGAGCAAGCAGGGGTGCTTATTTCAGGACCTTCCCCTCTCGTACCCAAGTCGGGCAACTTTGGTGATGACGGACACGTAGCCTTCGGCATGAGTCAGGTTTCCTAAATTTTCCCAAAAACAAAAAATATTTAGGTGGCGACTCTGTATCTGGCAAAGCAGTTCAATTTTGGCGTTATTTGATTTAAAATCGATTTTTCAAAAGATTTGTCGGATTTGGACTCTTTGGTGATTATCAGTTTCACATTGCACTTTGTGAGATTAGATTTTGAACCGCAAGAGTCCAAACTGTGAGGATTTTCTTTCCAACCTTTCCGAAAGGGGGCGCGAAAAGAGGCGAGTCCACAGCTGGCCAAGATCTCGTGGGCCAAATGGGTTTTGAATATCCTTTGATAAATTTTTATACATGTTAAAAACATCAAACATAGAACTGTTTGATTTTTATTAGGTCAGAATTTGCCTATAAATTTAAAAACATGTTGAAGATTAAATACTTATACTTACAGGTGTTATAATCTCATTGGGTCAAAATCTAATTATAAATTATATAAAATTGTGTTTGAATCATAAATTTTTTTTAAAAAAAATTAAAAATAAAAATATGAGAATTATAGCTAAAAAAATTAGTTTATATTTATTCACATTTTTTTTGCATGTTTCTTTTGAAAAACCTATCTAATTTTATAATTTAAATACAACATAAATGTTATTTGAACCTAGGAAAAAAGAAAAGAAAAAAGGAAACAGGGCACCTGCTATTTGTTGTTGTGCTCCTAAACGACATTGTATTGTTGCGTTTTCTTGTAACCATTCAAAGGTATTGTTTGCCCAAGGTGCAAAGCTTTGATGCTATTTAGTGTGTTTAGTAGGGGTAGACGCAGGTCGGTTGCGGCCACAGAACCTTTAATCCATCATCCATTCGCCAGATTGGCAAATTGAAGAAAATCAATCTGCATCTGTCCGCCAATCTGGCGGATGTAGATTGAGCGGATTGGTGGATTGACAAATAGATGCGAATGGGTTTGGCGGTTTAAAATTTTATGAATTTTCAACTTAATTCAACTTGTTTCTCAAAAAAAAAAAAAAAAGTATTACAATCAATGAATTAAAAAAGTATTACAATCACTGCATGCCTCATCCAAAGAAAGAAAGTTTGAAACTTTATAATATTACAATTACTACATACCTCATCCACATACTACAATCACAGCATACCTCATCCACATAAAGTATTACAATTTATGATTCTTAAAATGTAAAAACAATTCAAACCACCAAAATTATGAACAGAGCATTAGTAAAGATTGTATGCCTCTATATTACATCTATATCTGTTTTTGAAAATAAAAACCAACCAGCATATATCATCTTTCTTAATTATTATTTTTAGAGTTAGATTTAAAAACCATAAAATATAGATAAATAATACATTTATTTTTTTCAATTCAAAAACTATATTTAAGTTAAAAACTCTTTTTAAACAGAATATGTAAACTCTTTTTCAATTGAAAATAAAAACAGAATATCTAAACAAATTGAAAATACAAAATCTTACAAATTATTACGGGTGCTCGCGGTTTGGAGGTTTGGTTGCAGCAAAAGGAACTTGAAATCTGCCATCTGTCCAAAAATATGCGGATTGGAAAAAATAATCTGCAACTGTCCGTTCGTCATCACACATCCGTCCAAAATGCGACAGATCGATTTAGTTCGGTTGGTTTGGGCAGATCGGTATATCTGCTACTCACCTCTAGTGTTTAGTTTCAATTTTTTGGATTCAATTTTCTGAAAATTGAGTTTTTTATTTTTTGTGTTTTTTTGTTTTTAGTGAATATTTTTAAAAAATTAAGTAATTTTTTATTTTTTTAGATAAACTTTACTTAGATGTGTCTAAAAAGTAAAATATTTTTAAAAAATATTTTCACAAATTAATAAATACACAGAATGTGAAAAATATATTAAATTATATATTTTTTTTGTATTTTTTGTATTTAGTAATTTTTTTAATGATTCTTTTCACAAATATTGCACTTTTTAAGTATATTTATTTTAGGTGTATCTAAAAATTAAAAAAATTGTTTAGAATATTAAAAAAATTCAGTAAAAATAAAAAAACATAAAAAAATAAAGAAGTTTTAATTTTATGAAAAAGTGGATCCTGAAAATAAGAACCAAACAAGTTAATTAATTTTTTTCCCCTTTCTTTTGATTGTTTATTATAGTTAATATGACATAATTCTGGACTTATAAAAAGGAAAAAAAAAATACTCTCTTAAGATAAAAAATGATAAAGTCAAGTTTTTAGTTTAGTGATTATGTAAATTAACTTATAAATATCGTGGGACCAAAAAAAAAATCAAAATGACAATTGTTTTTGGGGTGACGGTACAAAAATTTTAAAAATTAATTATCATTTTGATTTTTTTTTTTTTTTTACTCGGTATAGAGGTGTTTGACAAATTAATAGAATTGAACTGACTAAAATTTTAGGCTATGTTTGGTTTAAGTTTCAAATCAATTTTCCACCCTTATATTTCAATGAGTCTAGATCGTCTACCGCAGTTGCTTGCGGCGTTTCCTGCGGTGGTCTAAAACGACGTCGTTTTGGACATTTTTTTCCCCCCTTCTTCTTTTGCTTCTCAGCTTCTTTTTCACTTAATCATTTTTACTTCACAAGGAGCCAAAACACCACAAAGCTTGGCTCGAACTCGGCCCTTTAATCTTTGTTGTACTGCGGTTCTCCGGCTATCGGCTTCTCCATCGACGAAATCTTCAATACACGACCTCTGCACTGCATGTATCGATCACCTTAAATCTGAGATCGTATATATATGATATACATGGTGCATACAAATGAAAACCTCTCTCTCTCTCTCTCTCTCTCTCTCTCTCTCTCTCTCTCTTTCTCTCTTTCTCTCTTCCTTCACTGTTGCTTCAGAGTTCGTAGCGCTAGTGGCATCAGAGCTACTTCCGGCGAAGTCGCCATACACGGAGAAGCAGTGGAATAAGTTGTCCAAGATGTTTGATTGGGATGGAAATGGGTACATCACAAAGGCAGAGTTGACAGGAATGATCAGAGAAGCCGATAAACTTGGTTATCTTCCTCCGATCTGCTTCAATAGTCTTAGATCTGTTCCAATCTGCATCGCCGTGAAGAGATTAGCCTCCGACAACGAATCTTTTTGAAACGTCTTAATAAAGCATCAAAGATCCTTCGCTGCAAAAAAAAAAAATTGAGTGGGATAGAGCTTCATAAACACGATCGTTATCACCAGATCTGCTATTCGCCGTTTTCCTTACTAGTTTTAGTCGCCGTCGCCGATTTCCAAAGACTGTTGTCCCTCGTGTTTGCTGCATGCTCTCTCTCTACATATATATGTATAACTCATTGGATTATGATTGAATCATGATCTGTTATTGGAGTTGTTATGGTTTGTGATTATGGTATGTGATTTGTGTTTTGTTGGATCTGTTTTAGTACTCCATTTTCTCAGAGCTGTTAAAGTCTTCTCTTTTTTTTTTTTTTGTTTTTTTTTGTTTTTGTTTTTGGTTAAGGTTACAATGACTAATCAAAATTCAAAAGTGTACCTAAAATCAATGACTCTTCAAGAAATCAAAATGCTTAATGAGGTTAGGTTGAACAAATTAACCTCAACAATTAACACAATTTCAAATCATCCGATCATCATGATCAATAGTCTCATCAGATCACACATAGATCAATCTAAGTAGCAAAACAAATTCTGAACAAAATGAGATAAAAAGGATCGAATAACTTCGAAACTCAATTGATATGTGTTCTCGATTTGTGTTTTTCATGAAAGACGTGACGGCGGTGGAAGGAGACGAGAACAATGCGAGTTCGAAAAGATGAGTCGGTTGTCAGAATATTCATTTTCCGGTTGCTGGCGGTGTGTGTGTGTGTGTGTGAGAGAGAGAGAAAGAGAGAGAGAGAGAGAGAGAGAGAGAGAGAGAGAGAGTCTAGTTTTGATTAAAGTTCTGTGGTGTTTTGGCTCTTTGTGAAGTAAAAATGATGAAGTGAAAAAGAGGTTGAAAAGCAAAAGAAGAAGGGGGGAAATTTTTTTTTGTCCAAAATGACGTCGTTTTGGACAGCCTCAGGAAGCGCCACAGGCAACCGCGACAGACGATCTGGACTCATATTTCAGTAATATGTTTGGTTTAAGTTTTCAAAAATTGATTCTAATGTCACATTTGAATTCACATTCCAATGTATGTTTGGCAGAACAGAGTTTTTGAAATTTCAATTTGCGAATTGGATTTATCCAGTCATCTGCCCGGACATCTCCCCGGAAAACCAACCAGTTGATCGGAACAGTGCTCTCTTTTTTTCTCTTTTGCAATTCCAACCTATTATATGAAAACAAAAAAAATTATATTTGTTTTTGATATTTTTTAAATATAGAAATTATTTTTTTAAAATCGTTTTTAAACAAAACAATTAAAAAAAAAATTCCAACCAAATATACATCAAAAGTAATTTTAAAGCACTAGCTGAATTTTTTTTTAAACAAAAAATAATATATTTTTTTTAATATTTAAATAAAAAATATTTTCGGATTTTTTTAAAATTTTTTAAATAAAACAATTATTGTTTTCAATAATTATTTTTTTGAATTAAATTTCAAAAATAGTTTGGTTATGAGTTGTGAATAGAATTTTCAATAGAGCTTTGAATTGTGTGTTTAGTTATGAGTTATAAGTTTTTGAATTAAGTTTTGAAAATTCTTTTCAAAACTCATAACCAAACAACTTTTCTCATTTCAAAACTCAATTCAAAATTCAATTTAATTTTTTTTTTCAAAACTCATAATCAAACAAATTTTTTCTTTTTAAATCATAATTCAAAATTTTATAAATTCAAAATATAACTTTACACTTAAAAACGTTACCCAAGAAGAAGATGACATGACATGACTGATAGTAATTTTTATTCCCAATTTGGGAGGAGAGTTTCTTGTTTATTTTTTGGATACTTACGTGTAGGTCTTAATAAATGGACTTATTGTCTAATAGGTCATATGAGAAAAATTTGTCATAAAAAAAGTCACTAATTGAAAATTTTAGCGACAATTTATAAAAATTATGACAAAAAAAGTCACTAATTGTCAATTTTTAGCGACATATATAAAAATTGTCCAAAAAAATTTATTTTTAGCGACAATTTTACCAAGACTTATTTTCAATAAGATTTGATGGGAATTAAGTCCAACTATTAGAACTTATTGGTAGTTTATCCTATTTATTAAGAGAGTTATGCCCAAAATGTTGTCGTTGTAGGACTTAGCAAAAGGGGCAATAACATCATTTCGATGAGGCCGAAAATTTCGTCCATCCCGCATTCGTGCTTTACCTATAGCAATTATGGATTTTATTATTTGGATAGAGAATTTAGGATGAAATTTGAAAAGAAAAAAAATTGTGTGAAATTAAGTAAAATATAAGTATATTTTATTCGTATTTTATTTATTTATTCATTTTTCTTTTCAAATTCCTTCTTAAATTTTCAATCAAACACAACGTTGGGATAGCAAACATGTAAATTGCTGATATCAAATGAGCAATTTGGGCCGAAGCAAGCAAATGATTCTTATAGGGTTCGTTTGGGATGTGGGTTAGCTTTTTGAGTTTTTTATTATTTTAGCCCGGGGTTAAAAAGTCTCGTTTGGGATGAGTTCTTTTAGTTTTTTTGACTTTTGTGAGAGAAAAAAGTAAAATGATTATGATTTGGATGTGATATTTTGTCTTATTAATTTTTTAGCCTATTTTGTCTGTATGTGGCTATTTTAGCCCCAACGGTGTATACCAAACGAGGGCATAGGGGCCATTTGGAAATATCAATAAAAAGTCAAAAGTCAGCTTTTAATCCATTTTTAGTTACATCATCTCTCATACAAAAAAGTTAAAAAAAGTTTAAAAGTCAGCTTTTAACCATCTTCTCAAAACACCCCATAGTATGCCTTATTTTGCAGAGTCAGTTTTTTTATTTATTTTTTATTTTTAAAATGTACAAAAAGAAAAAAAAATATGATTTAAAAAAAATTAAAAAATTGATTTAAGGGAAAATTATTTATAAGTCTTATTTAAAAGACTTATTTAATGTGAATTCCTATGAATATTTTTTTAGAATTTGAAATCCTATTTAAATAGGAATGTGTTCCATAAGATCCTATAAGTTGTTAATGAATGATATTAGTGTACTATTATACCGCTAATTTGTTTTTCATATTGTACCTTATTTTCTCATTCATCATATCACATTTGGAAAGGTTTTTAGGAAAGACAAGTCTATAGGCAACGACCTTACGAGTTTTTTTCACATTGATCGCGAGATTCCAATGCATTTTCAAAATGTTGTATAAATGGATGTGGATATGATCGATGATATGATGAGGTTTGAGGGTTGTGTGTTGATTTCTTCAACAGATTTCGACTCCAATCGATTGAGGGAAAGTGGTATTTTTTTTTTTTGGGTTGAAGTGTGTTGCTATTTGTTGAAGTATGGATTGTTCATCTTTAATAGGGCGTTGACAATCTATTACACTCCTTAATAAGCACACTTTGGCCAATATTCTGATTGAATGTGTATATTTGACATTTTGATGGTTGATGTGTTTTGATATGTTCGATGTGGGGGGTGGTGTGTATAGGTTCAAGGGTTGGGTTGGGAGTATTTGGTTTTGGTTGTTAATTGGATGTCGAATGTGAAACACGTCATAAGATAACAATTGTACATTGAAACCTAGATGATCGTGTTACGATGCATGTTATATTTAGTTTGTAATGTTAATCCACATGTGCCACGTAGTAGATGACATTTGTGTGTTTGTTCGGTTATATATGTGTTTGAATGTGTATCGTGTCTTTGTTGTAATCAGTGTTCATATACATATCACAATATTTTGAGCAAAACTATTGGGGATTTGGGTTTGTAATTGAATGTGGATTGAATTCCATCGCTCGATATTGAAGTTACACTGGATTGGGGGTAATGGTGGTTTAATACATGGGTTGGGTTGAAATGTTACATGTTACATTTAGGAGGTTACATTATTCATAATTTAACGGTGGAGTCACTACAAGAGAATGCACCTTTGCCGACTAATTTTGGCGACTAAAACATTTTTAGTCGCCAAAAGTATAATTTTTGGCGACTAAAATTTAATTTGGTCCTCATTGGTTCAATATTTACCTCCTAAAATATTTTAGTTGGTAAATATTTGTAATTAGTGACCAAATTTAAAATTAGTCGGCAAAAATTAAACTTTTCACTATTGGTGTACAATTTAGGCTAAAAAAAAATTTTAATCTGTAATATTTACTTTTTCTCAACGAAAATAGTTTAGTCGCCCAATGGGACTTTTAGCGACCAAAAATTTTGTTGCTAAAGCCTGATAATTCATTCATTTCTTAACTAATTACAAAATAGTCGATAAAAGTTGAAATTTCAACTTGCGCCACTTCATTAATTGATGCGCGTGTGTTGATGTATAGGCAACAATATCACACACTGAACAACAGTGTATCACACATACCTCACCAAATCTCACAGAACTTAGCCCCCTCACCGTATTCTACTATACGGGCGACGCACAAACAGCCACCACCATCGCCACCAACGCCAATCACCACCGTCGCAGCCCTTGAATCACAGGTTCTCTCTCTCTCTCTCTCTCTCTCTCTCTCTCTCTCTCTCTCTCTCTCTCTCGCTTTCACGCTCTACTTCTCAGTCCGTCTGTGCATCTCTTGTTCTCTCGCTCGAGCTCTCTAACACAGTGTATCTGTGTACTTGTCTGCCTCTGTGTCTCTCTATCTCTTTCTCTCTCTTTGTCTCCCCCTTTCTATGTTTTCCCCATTTCAGACATTGTTGCTGTTTAATGTGTGTGAATGATGTTTAATGTGTGTGAATGATATTTGAATGAACAATCCGAAATCAATTTTTAATCATTCAAATATGTAATTCGGAAATTGATTAAAAATTTCCAACATGATGTTTAATGTGTGTGAAACTAACCTTGCAATAAGGTGATGAAAACAATACTGGGTTTCATTAATTTGGGATTGCAGTAGCTCATATGTGTCTGTCTCTGTCTCTCTCTATCTCTCTCTCTGTGTCTCCCCTTTCTGTGTTTCCCTCATTTCTGACATTGTTGTTGTTTCATGTATGTGAATGATGTTTAATGTGTATGAATGATATTTGAATGAACAATCCCAAATCAATTTTTAATCATTCAAATATGTAATTTGGAAATTGATTAAAAATTTCCAACATGATGTTTAATGTGTGTGAAACTAACCTCGCAATAAGGTGATGAAAACAATACTGGGTTTCATTAATTTGGGATTGCAATAGCTCATTACCTTGTAGATAAGGCGGTTGTGCCCCCTTAAGGGAGTGAAGTCATGGAAGAAAATTGATCAGAGTATCAAAGATGCTGTAGTACAGGCTGTGCTAGTAATTTCGGACCTTAAACTAAATGTCTTCATTATGTAAAGTTCCAATTGCTGCATTCCATTTCTGTAATACGTCACACACTTATGCTTGCAGGACACGTTTGACATTGGTGAGGATTTCCATACTGATCAACAAGCTCAAGAGATCGTTGATACGAAGGATTATCTCTTGTACAAGGATTGGAGGTACATCCTGAAGCAACACTACGAAAAACTTGTAGAAGAGGGTGTTGATGACCCATATAGTCATCCGCCTAAAGGAGTTTGCTTGGATGATTGGAAACACATGATTGATGTGGCTTGGAAGGATGAATCTCATTTGGTAACAAACAAATATAAACGACTCTATTGTTTTATTTGTGTATTATGCATTGATATGTACTAATTCTTGAATAATTCTTTTTTTAGAAATGGTCTAAAGCTGGTAAGGCAAACTAGAGTTTGCTACCATACAATCACACCAGTGGATCTCGCTCCTTTCCAATAGCAATGTCGCTTATGGTGAGTTACATACATTTGGAACAGATTTGTCATCACTTATATATATAAGATAAAAGTCATGGTTACTATTGTGACAAATTAATTTTGTTATTTGAAACTAACAGGTAGATGAAAATGGGGAGTTGGATTTTCCGGAATTTTATTCAAAATCACACAAATTGAAGAAAACAAACGGATGGATTGATCCCAAATGTGGTGAGCTACATGTAAGGAGTAAACTTTTTTGGCCTATGGTCATAATATTAATGCCTATCTTAGCACAAAATTGCATGTGATTCTTTGTGCCTTTGTTGAATAGTCTATTCTTTTTTGGTAATGACAGGATGCGATGGTGAATCTACAAGCGACAGCCACAGATGCGGGGATCCCATTGACACGTGAGGAACTCTCACGGCAAGTGCTTGGACAGAGAAAGAATTACTTGCGTGGATTTGGGATAGACCCACGACCCTATTCGCCATTTGATAGTGCGGCACGATCTTGTGACAAACAAATGGAGGCAATGCGATTTGACATTGACGTTCTTCAAGAAAATTTGATGAAGGAGAAAGAAGAACGCCAGAGAGATCGTGAAGAGATGACGAGGGAGAGAGAGGAGTTGATGAAAGAAGTAGAAGAAGGAAAAAAAGCAAGGGAGGCGTAACAAGAACAACTGAATCATTTGAACTTTGTGGTTTTACGACTATCAACATTGTTGGAGGGTTCAGACGGGCATCGTCGTATTTGGTAAGAAGAATTTCATTTGTATCATACTAACACTTATACACACTTAGATTTACTTATTCACTAAACAATACTATGCGATTTTGTCCTTAAATTTACTTTAAATTTGTTGCTTTTTTGTGATTTTTTTTTATTGTATGTCAAAATATGTAGAGCCTCAAGGAAAATGGTATGTTCGTAGAAATGAAATGGGAAAAATAGTGTCAAAAAATTGGTTACAAATATGTCCAAAAACTACCAGGACCCATAGGTAAACAAATTTTAGATAAATGGAATAATCTCCTTGGTAAATTCATGAAGGGATTGGGTAAATTCATGTTGTGCTTCAAGAATGTTAACTCTATCTGTTAAATGGTTAATTTGATTTTCTAATCTCACAATGTGATTAAGTAAAAATGTAATAACACCATCAGGTTGAGAAGGATACATTGGTGTAGATGATTGAGGTGATGAGATTGTGGGTATACCATAACAAGAGACATCAGGTTTGTTAGGTATAATACATTGGTATTTATTTTCAATACATTTAATACAGCCTTCCCAAAAACATTTTGTGCATTGGGTCCGTAATTTTGGTGCTAGGTAGTTAAAACAAATATGGCAAGGTTGGTTAGAATTACCTTTTTCAGGTATCCAACGATGTTCACAATCTGTATTTAACTTAAATTCTTTTGAGGAAGAAAAAGGGGTAAACTTAGTCATTTTTCTTCGTAAGGATTAAATGTGGTTGATTGGTCAAGATAAGAATTTAACTTATTGCTCAGAACATGTAGACCATTTGATTGACAAGGTTCACAATCTGAATCATCATCAGCTCCTTGAACAGAATGATACATATCAGTAGGGTCTATAATAGTACAGACACTATAAATTTTTTCTATTTCTGAAACATGTCCATCAATAGTTGCAAAATCAGTATTAATCCATGCTGTGAGAGCAGTGCGCCTATCATCAGCAGTGTGTTTTAATGGGCATTTTCTTGAAAAATGTCCAGGTTTATTACATGTGTAACAATTTAAACTACTATTATATGTTCGTTCAGGATTTACTTTACAAACATGTCTGTTTGGATTTAGGAATGGAGCCTTATTTGTGGAATGTCTTGCAGCATATTTAAGTTTATAAGGTCCACTTGGTTTAGAACTAGCTGTGTTATTTTGGCTAGGTCTTTGATTAAATGTTCTTGATCTAGATTGACCACCTTGTTTCCATTTCTGAGTGTTTCTAGGATTCTTAAAGGTTGACCTAGATTGTCTATACTCTGGGGGATCATTTAAATAACTTAAGGGAGTCTCAATCTTACTACAAAATCCATAATCTGATTTCTTTAGGGATTGTTGGATTTGTATTTTTACACAATGGTCTCTAACAACTCCTATTGCATGTGTCATTCTTTGCAATATAGTTGCAGCAGCATGTGAATATTGTATTCTACCAGGGAGATTATTCCATTTATCTAAAATTTCTTTACCTATTGGTCTTGGTAGTTTTTGGAAATATTTGTCACCAATTGCTTGGTCAAAAGCTTTACCTGCTAAGCATGCCTTATTAGCGTAAGCTTTGGAGAATTCAAGGACATACATATAGTTAGTTAAATAGATTTGCTCTAAATACCTCAAGCAATCTTCTTGGAATTTGGTTTGTCCTGAATTTGGGTCTTGTCCTGTAACTAAAGAAGCAACTTTGTTTGTAAAATGGTTGATATTTGGTCCTAATTCCATTAAAGCTAGGTAATCAGAAGGATAGTCTCTGATAAAAGTTTCCCATAGTGCTTTAGCCATTGGACCTAAATAACAAGCTAAGGTTATATATACTTCTTCAATTGACATTTGTTCTTTACTATAGATTCTATTAAAATCTTGCTAGAGTAAATTTTTCCACATATCAATTACTACAGGCCAATCCTGGGGATTGTGATTGGGGAGATCTAACATAGCTCCAGGTGTCACTGCTTGGAACTGGAATCTTTCATAAATATTTGGCTTACCTGTAAATATTTGACCATACCCTCTTATTTTCCTGGAATATCATAAGCATCTTTTTCAATATTGTCATTCAGAATGACAATATTGAAAAAGAAAAATATTGTCTTTAGCCTTCCATTACATCAACAAAAAAATACAATATTTTTGGGTTTTTCATGGTTGGTACACTCTTATGCTCACTATTTTTTTCTCTCTTTTTCTCTATATCTCCAGATCGTAAGATATCTATTCTATAACTAAGGACCTCTATATATAGGTAAAAAGTCCTAGACTTCACACAAACATTACATTGTGAAAAATTAAAAGATAAGGTCCCTCCTGGAATATAGCTGGAACATTGCCTCTCATGACAACATAATACTTAAATTTCTGTCTTGGAGAAGTTGCTTTGCAATAATGTCTTCCGAATCCATTGAAGAAGGGCGTTTCGGGGGGTGAAAATTGAAAACAGCCCCCGAATCGCCATGTGGCCAACACGAACAGCTTCCCCATGCCAAATATGACTTGTGACAACTGACGGAATGTTATTCGGACCCGTAGATTGGGATTTAGAGCCAAATACGCCCAAAACTTAGTCGAAAAGGGCGTTTTGGGGGCGAAAATTCAAAACAACCCCGAACCGCTGTGTGGCTAACACAGGCAGCTTCCCCATGCCAAATATGACTTGTGATATTCGGACCCGTAGGTTGGGATTTAGAGCTGAATACGCCCAAAACTTAGTCGAAAAAGGCCGTTTCGGGGGCAAAAGTTCAAAACAACCCCCGAACCATCGTGTGGCCAACACGAACAGCTTCCCCATGCCAAATAGGACTTGTGACAACTGATGGAATGTTATTCGGACCCGTAGGTTGGGATTTAGAGACAAATACGCCCAAAACTTAGTCGAAAAAGGGCGTTTTGGGGGCAAAAATTCAAAACAGCCCCCGAACTTCCGTGTGACTCTCACGGGTAGCTTCCCCATTACAAATAGGACTTTTGACAACTGATGGAATGTTATTCGCACCTGTAGGTTGGGATTTAGAGCCGAATACGCCCAAAACTTAGTCGAAAAAGGGCGTTTCGGGGGCGAAAATTCAAAACAGCCCCTGAACCGCCGTGTGGCCGACACAGGCAGTTTCCCGATGCCAAATATGACTTGTGACAACTGACGGAATGTTATTCGGACCCATAGGACTTGGGATTTAGAGCCAAATACGCCCAAAACTTAGTCAAAAAATGACATTTCGGGAGCGAAACTTCAAAATAGCCCCCGAACCGCCATGTGGGCGACACGAACAACTTCCCTATGCCAAATATGACTTGTGACAACTGACAGAATGTTATTTGGACTCATAGGTTGGGATTTAGAGACGAATACGCCCAAAATTTAGTCGGAAAAAAAGTCCTTGAACCGCCGTGAGGCCGACACGAACAGCTTCCCCATGCCAAATAGGATTTGTGAGACGGAATGTTATTCGGACCCATAGGTTGGGATTTAGAGCCGAATACGCCCAAAACTTAGTCGAAAAAGAGCGTTTCGGGGGCGAAAATTCAAAATAACCCCCGAACCGCAGTGTGGCTGACACGAACAGCTTCTCCATGCCAAATAGGACTTGTGACAACTGACGGAATGTTCTTCGGACCCGTAGATTAGGATTTAGAGACGAATACGCCCAAAACTTAGTCGAAAAAGGGCGTTTCCAGGGCGAAAATTCAAAACAGCCCCCCAAACCGCCGTGTGGCTGACACAAGCAGCTTCCCCATGCCAAATATGACTTGTGACAACTAACGGAATGTTATTCGGACCCGTAGGTTGGGATTTAGAGCCGAATATGCCCAAAACTTAGTCAAAAAAGGGCGTTTTGGCAGTGAAAATTTAAAACAGCCCCCGAATTGCCGTGTGGCTGACACAGGCAGCTTCCCCATGCCAAATATGACTTATGACAACTAACGGAATGTTATTCGAACCCATAGGTTGGGATTTGGAGCCGAATACGCCCCAAACTTAGTCGAAAAAGGGCGTTTCGGGGGTGAAACTTCAAAATAGCTCCCAAACCGCCATGTGGCCGACACGAACAGCTTCCCCATGCCAAATATGACTTGTGACAACTGACTGAATGTTATTTGGACCCGTAGGTTAGGATTTAGAGACTAATACACCCAAAACTTCGTCGAAAAAGGGCATTTCGGGGGTGAAAATTCAAAACAGCCCTTGAACTGCTGTGTGGCCAACACGAATAGCTTTCCCATGCCAAAAAAGACTTGTGACAACTGACTGAATGTTATTCGGATCCGTAGGTTGGGATTTAGAGCTGAATACGCCCAAAACTTAGTCGAAAAAGGGCGTTTCGGGGCAAAAATTCAAAACATCCCCCGAACCGCCGTGTGGCTGACACATGCAGCTTCCCCATGCCAAATATGACTTGTGACAACTGACGGAATGTTATTCGGACCGGTAGGTTGGGATTTAGAGCCGAATACGCTCAAAACTTAGTTGAAAAATGGCGTTTCGGGGGTAAAACTTCAAAACAACCCACGAACCTCCACCTGACTCTCACGGGTAGCTTCTCCATTACAAATAGGACTTGTGACAACTGACGGAATATATTGGAGATGTATAGTAATGGAAACTTATGGGAAAAATATTCAGAAACCAATATGAACTCAGTTTACGCCTTGTTATATTATATTAATTTCTTGAACGTACACACGTGTGTTATATTATATTTAAACTTTCATACAAGTATCAAACATGCTCATGGTGTTTTTGAGGCCATGTGCTTCATAAGATATCAAGTATTCTTTCTTTGATGAACCGTTTATAGGTGTATCAACATATATTTCTACATATTTCCTTTTATGATTGAAATTTATTTTTGTTATTATTTTTCTCACACGTTGTAATATCTTGAATGAAATGGCACTGATATACATTAATAAGTAGGGATGGTTTTATATCCAATCTAATGATTCAAGTGCCTTTTGCAAACAAATAATGAGGAAGTTGGTAAAAAGAATACTTTCTATTCACATTGAGCTTTGAAATTGGTTTAGCCACAGAATTTGGATACATGTTGCATACAAATAGGAGATTGTTACATTAGCTTTATGTTACTAATGAAAGATTTAGTGATGATTGTTCTGCATTTAACAATATTCCTTATAACAAAAGACTTTAGAAAGACTGTAGAATGACTGTAGAAAGACTGATAATTGATTCATCATGGAAGGTTGCTTCTCACTTATTTTTATTTGTCACTTGTTGCCAAATTCATTCATGAAGTTGGGCATTTTTAGGTCCAATTCTAATGTTTTTTGTTTTTTTGTTTTTTTGTAGATAACTTTGTTACATGGACTTCCAGAGATATTTTGGTGTATGGAGAAGAAATTGTACTTTTGTATAGAAGTAATATAATACTTTTGTCGTCTCCGGCTTTTGTGTAGTTAACTATTACTAATACATAAAACTTTTGGCAGCCAACAGATAATTACTAGCATGGTAGATAGATCACCTTTTGTCGCCGTACATATATATGATTTTTTGTTGTAGTACATAGATGTACTTTTGTCTTGGTACACACATCACCTTTTGTCGTGGTACAAATTACGATTTGTACCATGCCAAATGGTCATTTCACATGGTAGTAAATGTAATTTTTGTATATGGAGGGCTTTACTTTTTGTATGATTCTATATTTTGTATGGAATTATTATTTTAGTTTGGACAATAGTTGGTTTGTATGTACTTGGACAGTTAAAGTAATTTATTTTTTGTATACTGATGCAGATTGTGGAATGATTGATAGTTTATGTATCATTTTATTTATATACGTATTACAGGTTGTATGGAATACAGACAGGTTATGGACACATTATAATATTTTCAAGAGAAATTTGGCTATAAACCCCCTTTACCTTCCTTTCATTGTTAAAAGGACTAAGAAAAAAATTATATTTTCTAAACCCCTTCATAATTATAAAATCTTGCATAAATGACAAAATTTATTATTTAAATATTTCTTCAGACTATTATACCCTCAACTAAATCTTCCCACCTTCTCCACCCACTCTCTCTCCACCTTCTTGGTCTCTATGACTCTGGCCAGCCAAAATTGAGTTCATCTAAGCCTAAGATTCATTCAATCTTTGACCTAGAACACTGACCTGGTTCAAGCAATCACAATCTGACTTGTGTATTTGAATTGAAGCTTAGTTTGAAGCTTTAATTTAATTTGCGTCTGTCAAGAAACCAAGGACTTCATCGCAAAACTAATCCGATTCGACAATCAACCCGAATTCAAGCTTCTGGGACTCGCGATTATGAACTGGAGTCCTTCGCGATCTGACCTTGGGTTCTCTCTTGTGACTTGTTGTTCTTTGAGTCAACTTCGATGAGAACTTTGGATTTCAAGTTCTAATTGGAATTGCGATTTTAGTTTGCATCTGGCTTGAAGGTTGCAAACTCTATGTTCGAACGACTTCGCTAACTGAATCGAAATCAGACTTGTGTTTGCTATCTTGAAACGAAATTAGACTCGATTTGAAGCTTCTATTGCAATTTGAAGATCCATCGAGTTCGCAATGACCACGTGGAGAAGAGTGCTGGTGGAGTTGTTTGGTTATACATATTTTTTTAAACACAGATTTGAGTTTTGAATATATGTGTATATATATATATTTGTGTGTATGAGTGTTGTTGAACACATATATTCTTTTCATTGAGATTTGTGATTGTTGATCGAGTTTTAGAAGTTTTTCTTCTTAATTAGATATGTTGATTTGTTGATTAATTTGTTTTGTTTTTGTTTGTTTGTTTGTTTTTTTTTTTTTTTGGATTTATTTTTGTTGTTTTTGATCTAATTTTATTTGACAAAACTAGAGTAAAATTTTACTCTGGTTCTATTGCTCTGTTTTTTGTTTCAGATAATGAGAGTAAAATTTTACTCTGGTTCTATTGCTATGTTTTTTGATTGAGAGAATTAGAGTAAAATTTTACTTTGGTGTTAGAATGACAGTAAAATTTTACTATCAAGAGGTGGTCATTGCCAAACACTTTAGCCGTCACAAACACTGCCTTTGCTTTTTTACTTTTGTGCAGAGTAACATTTTAATTTTAACTTCAAAGTCTCACAGTTTACTCGTTTTTCACAGTAAAATTTTAAAATTTTACTTTTATACAGAGTAAAATTTTACTTTTGTGTAGAGTCTAACATTTTACTAGTTTTTCAGAGTAAAATTTTACTTTTATACAGAGTAAAATTTTACTTTTAGCTTCAGAGTCTCACAGTTTACTCATTTTTCAGAATAAAATTTTACTTTTGTGTAGAGTCTAACATTTTACTAGTTTTTCAGAGTAAAATTTTACTTTTATACAGAGTAAAATTTTACTTTTAGTTTCAGAGTGTAACATTTTACTCTTATTCAGAGTAAAATTTTACTTTTATACAGAGTAAAATTTTACTCTGAAATACACAGTGAAGATGGCTTAATAGGAGAGCTGATAGATATGAGGGTAATATAGTAAAAGAAATAAGTTTTAAAATATTAGGAGGTTTTGAAAGTACTTATATAATTCTTGTCCTTTTGAAAGACAAATTAGATAGTGAGGGGGCTATCACCAAATCCCCCTATTTTCAATAAAACATAATATCATGTTTTTGTCGACTAAACGTTTTGTAGCAAAAAAAAAAAAAAAAAAACCAAACAAAACAAACATTTGGCTACTAAAAGTTTTGTAGCCAAAAGAAAATCAAACATTTGGCGACTAAATGTTTCGTAGCCAAAAGAAAATCAAACCTTTGGCTACTAAAAGTTTTGTAGCCAAAAGAAAATCAACCATTTGGCGACTAAAATATTTCATAGCTAAAAACAAAAACTGAAGAATAAAAATACTTTTGCCGACTAAAAATTTAGTAGCCAAAAATATAGGAGATTAGGCGACTAAACTTTTAGTAGCCAAAAATGTAGAAGTTTAGGCGACTAAATTTTCAGTAGCCAAAACAAATACTATTTGCCGACTAAAATTTTAGTAGCCAAAAAAGTTTGACTTTAGGCGACTAAAATTTTAGTAGCCAAAACACTAGTATTTGCTTTAGGCGACTAAAAAATTTAGTAGCTAAAAATTTTTCCGTGATTAGTCATTGGTCGTTAACAATAATTGAGGCTTTTGGCAACAAAAAAATTGGTTGGCGAAAATATATTATTTAATTAATTTTCCAACCTTTTGGCGACTAAATATTTAGTCAGCAAATGAATACATTTGGCGACTAAAATAAGTTTAGTCGCCAATTAGCTTTCCCGACTACTCTTCGACTAGTAATTTTGCGACCAAAAAATTTAGTCGCTAAAGCCTATCGGCAACTAAAAAATGACTTTTGGGGACTAAAAATTTAGTCGCCAAAAGCAAAAATTCTTGTAGTGAGTATTGGATGTCACATTGGGTTTGGGATGTTACATGTTACATCTATGTTGGATTTGTGATGAGAAGTATATGAGAATGTCATGTTGGGTTTGAGAATGTCACATTGAGTTTGGAATGTTACATGTTATATTTATGTTTTAAATTTTAAATTTCCAACCATATAGATATGATCACAATTTATACTAACATTGAATTTCTCATATATGGTATTGCCATTAATCAAGTTATTTTGAATTTCAGAAGCATATGAGAATGTCACGTTAGGTTTGAGAATGTCACATTGGATTCAGGATGTTACATGTTATATATACGTTTTGAATTTCAAATTTCCAATCATATAGATATGATCACAATTTATGGCAATATTAGATCTTTAATATATAGTATTACCATTAATTAAGTTATTTTGAATTTCAAATTTTTAACCATATAAATATGATTATAATAGTAATATTGATTTTCCATATATGATATTACCATTAATTAGATTGTTAATTAACTAAGATTATAGTAGATATGTCTTTAAAAAAAAATCAAATAACTTATTGAATTATAAATTTTTTCATAAAACTATATATTATATAAATCTTCTAAATAGGACGTGTAAATAATTTAACCTTAACAGCCGTGCTACAGACCCCCACTGGGGGTCGACCCCTAGTGAGGTGGCAGCTCACCATTCGCCGAAATCAAAAAAAAAAAAAAAAAAAAAGAACAGTTTTTATTTTGGGCCAATCATCCCTCTCCATTCATGACCCCCAGTGACCCCCACTGGGGGTCTTAGCCATTTTTCAACCTTAATTTTTAACCTGTATAGCTATAAAATGCTACCCATTTAAGTTATAGTGTGAACACACAGCCAGAGCGTTCACATGCGGTGTGTGAACACGCAGCCAAGTACTTCTTGATGTGTTTAGTTGGATGGACTAGATAAGGGGATTAGATTTCATCAAACTTAAATTTTAGGATTGTGAATTTTCCGGACTATTTGGTTGGATTGAATGTGTATTTTGTATTTATTTTCTCATGGGATTAGATGTTTGGAATTTAGTGAATCTAATATTTGGTTAGACAGACTAGATAAGATAAATGAGCAAAAGACTATTTTATTCATTTTCAATTGTTTACTAAGTAATAGAAATATTAAACATGTTTTTAATATTTTAATTATTTTTATCTAAATTAAATAAAAATTTATTTTATTTTATTTTTTACACAATTAAATAAATTTATTTTTAAAAAATTAAATAAATAAAATATCAATAAAAATATATGTTATATTTTTAATTGAAATTTAAAATAAATTTATTTTAAAAAATAATAATAATTAAATAATGAAATTAAATAAAACATCTATTAAAATTTAAATAATGAAATTAAATAAAATATCAACAAAATTTTAAAATAAAACATCAATAATATATCTGTAAAAAATTATTTTAAAAATTAAATAAATAAAACATTAATAAAAAGTTAAATAAAATTATTTTATTTTTAAATTTTATTGAATTTTACTAAATATAAGACATAATTAAATAGTAGAGGGTTAAAATGGTCATTTCACCACCTAATCCCAATAGCAAATAGTCCCATGAAAATTGTCTCACACCCCCCAGATAATATAATCCCATATATGGGGGATAAGGAGTCCCGCCAGACTCCATGTCTGACGGATTAAAAAAAAAAAAACAAATATTGGATAAAAAGTTTCTCTCGAATTATAATCCGAACAGTGGATAGTGCGAATCAAACACACCTTTAGGTGGTGTTTGTTTTGAAGATTGGATCATGGGATAGGACTATTAGTCCAACCGGACCAATAGTCCGTTTTTTGGTTCAATTTTTTTGTTCCGGACTATTAGCCCCTCATATGAGAGAGTATTGTATCTTGGAGGGGTGAGATCATTTCCATGAGATTGGTATCCCATGAGATTAATGTATGAAATATCCATTTTACTCTCATACTATTACTTAGTAAACAATTGAAAAAGAGTAAAATAGTCTTTTAAATATTTATAAATTATTTTTTTAGTATTGTTAATTTAAAATTATATATTAAATATAAATTATAAATTAAATAAAATTAAAAATTATGGCCTTATAAATTAAATTTTTTTAGTGTTGTTAAAAAATTAAATTTATATATTAAATAAAATTATTTTTTTAGTGTTGTTAATTTAAAATTATATTAAATAAAAAATAAATAATAAAAAATATAAATTATAAATTATAAATTAAATTTAATTAAAAATAATAAATTATAAATTATGGCCTTATAAACTAAATTTTTTTAGTGTTGTTAAAAAATTAAATTTATATATTAAATAAAATTATTTTTTCAGTGTTGTTAATTTAAAATTATATATTAAATAAAAAATATAAATTTAATTTAATTGAAAAAACTAAATTAAAAATTATGGCCTTATAAATTAAATTTTTTTAGTGTTGTTAAATTATAAATTATAAATTATAGATTACAAATTTAAAATTATATATTAAATAAAAATTATAAATTATAAGGATAAAATAGTCTCTTGAATATTTATTCTTATCCAGTCCATCTAACCAAATATTAAATTCACTAAAAATAGTTCAATCCAGATATATAATTCTATGACTAAATAAACATAGGATATAAATCAAATCTAACCAAATAATCCAATGATAATATATTTCAAGATTAATAATCCGATAAATTACAATCCCCTTATCCAGTCCGTCCCAACAACATCACCTCGAGTGTTCACACGCAAAAGAAAAGAAAACACGCAAAAGAAAAAATGGTGGGTCTACTTTTCTTGGAGGCCCACCTTATTTCCTCCTGTTAAAAAAAAAAAAAAAAAAAAAAAAAACTTATCTTGGAGTCCTGTTCAATTAAAAAAAAAAAAAACTTAGGATTGATTTGGCAAGTCCAAAATAATTTAAAAAGTTAAAAAGTTACACAAAAAACAAAAAGTCAATACTATTCACAAATAAAAAATATTAAAAAAAGATTTTATATATTTTTATAATACAAAAGTTTGATGGATGTTGTCGAGCGTACTTGTGAAATAGGAAAGTCATTATACACTTTTTAGGCCAAGAAAAAAAATTACATATGTAAAGCCACACAGTTTGATGGTAATGTTGAGCCCATGGGAGCCTGCTAAGGATTTCGTTTTGATAATTTAAATTGTTTAATATGTAGAACTTGTCAAGTAATATATGCTTGTAAAATATCACGTTGATCGGATATCGTTAACTATAATGAACTGGAACATCGAATATCGATGTGCAGAGTATTAATGAAATCATCTCGAGAGTGCACATGCTAGGGCAGCCGAGCAACCATACAACCACTCCACTTTTTTCCACTATACACTTTATTTATACAATTTTTTATTACACATTTTTTCGTGAAAAGACAAAAAGTTAATCCAAACATTCATTTTTTTTCCTCAACTTTTTAGTTCAAAAAGACAAAAAGTGCACTTATTTAGGACAGAGTGCATTTTTTGTCTTTTTGAACTAAAAAGTTAAGAAAAAAAAGATGGATATTTGGATTAACTTTTTGTCTTTTTACGAAAAAATGTGTAATAAAAAATTGTATAAATAAGTGTATAGGAGAAGTAAGTGTAATAGGCTGTATGACACTTTTTTTGGGTAGAGGGTTGGAATAAGGACATGATTGCCTCCTTCATGGGCAATCATTTGGATTGTGTTGTTCGGCCCGTAGGGTCCACCACGAGTCCCATTTTGATAATCTGAACCGTTCAATATGTAGAACTTGTCGAGTACTATATGCCTTTAAAAAATCACAATGATCGGATATCGAAATCACATTGATCGGATTCGTTTTGGTTCACCAGTTAACTATAACACAATTCTTTTTTTGCACAAAATTGATTTGATCATGTAGTTAGCGATATCCGATCAGTGTGATTTTTTTTAAACATATAGTACTCAACGAGTTCTACATATTGAACGGTTCAGATTATCAAAATGTGACCCGTGGTGGCCCCCACGGGCCGAACAACACAGTCTAAATGGTTACCCGCGAAGGAGGCAATCATTTCTAGACCAGTACATCAGACTAATCACGCGGACAGCCCATCACTTCAGCAAAAAGTTAAGTTGTATTTTTTTGTGTAAACTTTTTTTTTTTTTTTTTGTATTTTTTTTTTTTTGAATAGTGATAATTTTTTAATTTTTTAAGTAATTTTTTGACTTTTTTTTATCTTTTTCAAGACATGCCAAATCAGACTTTAGTCTTGAAAACAAACTTAGGTCTTATTTGGTGTAACTGTTAAAATAGATTATAAATTATAGCTTAACAGATTATAGATTATGGCTTTAATAAAAAAATTGTTAATCTGTTTGGTATAGCTGTTTGATTATAGATTTAAGTTGTTGAGTAGTGTTTGTTAAATAAGCTGTGAAGTAACTTTTTCAATTAATTTTTATTTTTTATTATTCAGTATTTGTCTACATTTCTCATAAAAAATAATAATAATATTTTATAGTCCATTTGGGTCTTTTTCTATTTTTAAAAAATAAAAAATAAAAAAAATCTAAAAGTATAACCGTTAATTAACATGTCCATAGCAGAAGCTGATAATCAGAATTAAAGGGTGAGCAACTTCTTAGAATTAACCTTTCTAACTTAAAATAAGTTGTTAGAATAAAAAATTGTTCAAAATAAATTTAATCAAACAATTCAAAATAACTTTTTAAAAGTCAGAGGTCATAAGTTGGTTCAAAAAAACCCCATCAAATGCCCCTTTAGTCTTGGAGACTTTTCTTAAAAATTCTTCGTCTTCGATGAATAGCTATATATTAGGGGTGGGCGCGGGTCGGTTGCGGCCACGAAACCTCCAATTCGCCATTCGTCTGCCAAATTGGCGGATTGGATAAAATCAATCCGCATCCGTCCGCCAATCCGGGGGATGTGGATTGAGCGGATTGGCGGATAGATGCGAATCGGTTTGGCGGTTTAAAATTTTATAAATTTTCAACATAATTCAATTTGTGCACTTCCTCAAAAAAAGAAGAAGAAGAAAGTATTACAGTCAATGACTTAAAAAAATATTACAATCACTACATGTTTCATCCAAAGTAAGAAAGTTTGAAACTTTAGAATATCACAATCACTGTATGCTTCATCCATATACTACAATTACAGCATGCCTCATCCACATAAAGTATTATTAGGGGTGCTCGCGGTTTGGCGGTTCGGTTGCGGCCAAAGGAATCTCAAATCCGCCATCCGTCCGCCAGATTGGCGGATTGGAGAAAATCAATCCGCAACCGTCCGCTCATCATCACGCATCCGGTCAAAATACGGCGGATCGGTTCGGTTCGGTCGGTTTTGACAGATTGATATATCCGCTACTCACCCCTACTATATATACAGTAATCTTGCTACGTATACAGTAATCTTGTTGATGTAAGGGTTGGTTTGAGATGATCTAAATAAGTGTACTTTTTAACTTTTTATAAAATATGGATTGGGTATGGGTTGAGTTTGAAGTGATGTATTAGAGAGGTAATGTGACTTAAATAAAATAATGTGACTTAAATAGAATAATGACTTTTTAACTTTTTAATTTTTTTAAATCATGTTAAACAAAACCTAAGTAAGTGAGATAATACACTCTGAACACACACAAACCCAAACCCAAACCCAAACCCAAACCCAAGCGCATATTTCCTATGCTCTGAATTTTGTGTTGATGAGATGGCTAAAATACCTTTGCTGCAGCACGCTCACCACCCCCGGTTTCCGATGGCACTTGTCAGGAACACCGCCGATCTCATCCGTCTTCTGCCGCCGCTGGCGATTGTGTTGAATCTGGCTTTTCTCTCCCCGAAACGTCTCAGATCTACGAATGATGGTGGTGATTCTTGCTCTTTCCCTATCTTACCGATGGCACTCGTCAGGATCTCAGCCCTCTTCGGCCGCCGCTGGCAATTGTGTTGAATATGGCTTTTCTCTCACTAATCTCGCCGAAGCATCCCAGATCTTCATATGATGGTGATGATTCTCTCTCTTTCCCTCTCTGTCGTCTTTCTTTCTGTCTAATCTCTCAGAAACATTTCAGATTTGAGTTTAATCTGCTGTCTGACCTCCAAAATTAGGTTTTTATTTGATAGAATTTGTATTATTAAAATCTGTTTGTTTTTCTGGTCGCGAGTGTCGGGTCTGTACGAATCGACTCGAAAGACGAGGTCTCCTTTGCAATCGTAGACAGTGAAGCCATTGCCAGAGAAGAAAAGAGAGGTTTTGAAAACGGGGAGATGGGTTTCTTCTTCATATATGAATCCATCTTGAATAACAACCCCACCTTTCATTTTTAATTCACAATCTTTCAGGGTTTTTGAAGATTTTCAATCCAATCTTTTTCTGGGTGTGTGCGCTTGTATATATATATGGCTCTAGACTCCCAAGTTTGCTGAAACATGATTAAATCTGTTTGTTTTTCTGGCTTGTGTTTGATGATATATATGCTCTCTATGGAATTTGCGGAGACTCAACATGAGTAAATCTGTTATATCCGATCTGCAGTTTTTGTGGATTGTACTTGATGACATGCTGTTGAATTTGCAGGGACTCCCAAGTTTGCTACAATATGGAGCCCTTGGCTTTTGAATTTTTTCCGGAAGATTTGATGGTGTTTGGTGTGTGGGAAGTTTCACTCGTGTGGCGCGGTGTGGGCCGCTAAGTATTGAAGATCCGTCTAGGGCATGGTTTATTAGAATAGTCAAATTGGGCCTGACGATGAGTCGGGCTGGGCCCAGATTTCGTGGGCCAAATGGGTTTTGAATCTCCTTTTAGAGCGGGTTTTGGAATAGTCAATTGGGCCCGGCGATGAGTCGAGGTAAAGCCCAGCTCATCTTCAATCCCATGTCCAAATCCTGATTGCAAAAGCCCGACCCGACAAAACACCCACCCCCATTTTAGTTTCAATTTTCTGAATTTAATTTTTTAGAAATTAAGTTTTTTATTTTTTATTTCTAGTGAATATTTTTAAAATTTTAAATAAATTTTTTCTTTTTTAGACACCTTATTTAAATGTATTTAAAAAGTAAAGTATGTTAAAAAAATATTTTAAAAATTAATAAATATATAAAAATATGAAAATTATGCTGAATTATATATATATATATTTTTTTTTGGTATTTAGTGAATTTTTAAAAAAAATTTCACAAAAATTATATTTTTTAAGTATATTTATGTTAGGTATATTTAAAAATTAAAAAAATTATTTAAAATATTAAAAAAATTCAGTGGAAAAAAAAAAAACATTAGATAGAAAAAATAAAAATTGTAGAATTTTCTGAAAATTAAATTCTAAAAACCAAAACCACCCAGAGCGAATTACATTGTTTATTCTACGCTTGCACATTTCGACTGACGGCCGGAGACTTGTACATCCTTTTGCTGGTTTTGGGAAAATTTGTTTTCGTATCTATGAATATACTTCCATCTCTCTCTCTCTCTCTGGGACTGTGAATCTGGTTGCATATCACTGGTCTCTTGGAATTTTGGGCGAATTGAGAATGGAGAACCCCGAGCATCAAAGGTTAGTTCAATCAACTCTCTCAGTCCGTTTTACATAGCCAATCCTGGAATCTAATTGTAATTATTAATTTTATTGGAGAAAAACAATTTCCATAACTTCAGAGAGTTGGATTGATGGTGGATCAAATTGTGGGTAGCAAAGGTGGATTGCCAAAGGAAATAGCAGAGTTGGTTGTGCTTTGGTGGAGATGGACGTTGAGTGTGGTGGTGTAGTTGACAGAATGAAGAGAAAAAAAAGAAGAGAAAGGTGGTAGATGAGAGAAGGATGAAGAGTAATTTTAGGATAAGTGATGTGTGAGAGGTGCAAAAAAAGGCAATGAAACATTGCCATGAGTGCCTGATGTAGGCTGAAAGGTACCACATTGAGGCCACTTAGGTTACATTTTTTGTCTTTTAATTTTATTTATTTGGTGGAGATGATGTGTTTCGTGCACTTGTACAGATTTGACAGGAAATATGAAAATTCAATCAAAAGGGGGCGCGAAATCAGATTCTCCGAGTGAGACGTGAAAAGTCCGAGTCCACCAGACCACCGCACGTGCGGCCGAGTTTCACCGCACGTGCAGACCACCACCGCACGAGCGACCCACCTAGGGACGCGTGCACAAACTTTTTGGTCTATTTTGCTCCGAATAAAAGACAGAAAATCAGTCACAGTTAGGGTTGGAAAAATCAAATACAGAAGAGAGGGAGGCTAGGGTTCCAAAGGGGGAGACACTACCAAAGCTTGGAAAACACTTCCATGGGGGCTTCTTCTTCATCTTCTTCCTCTTTCCACTCCTCCATGAGTGGCTAGTCGTCTTTTCTAGGGTTTTGATGAAACCCTAGTCATGTAATGGAATTTTTCACGAGCTTTTATTGTAACTTGGTTTGAATGAATGTATGGATGTTTTAGAAGTTTATAAATAATTGTTTCGTTCTTCTCTTCAAGCATTTTACTCTCTGTGATTGTTTAATGTTTTTCCATACATTAGTATTCTTTGTGTTTGTATTCAAAGTACGACCCGTCTCTCATAGCATGACTCGTCTCGTACTTTGAATACAAACACAAACACAAAGAATACTAATGTATGGAAAACGTTAAACAATCACAGAGAGTAAAATGCTTGAAGAGAAGAACGAAACAATTATTTATAAACTTCTAAAACATCCATACATTCATTCAAACCAAGTTACAATGAAACCTCGTGAAAAATTCCATTACATGGCTAGGGTTTCATCAAAACCCTAGAAAAGACGACTAGCCACTCATGGAGGAGTGGAAAGAGGAAGAAGAAGAAGAAGAAGAAGAAGCCCCCATGGAAGTGTTTTCCAAGCTTTGGTAGTGTCTCCCCCTTTGGAACCCTAGCCTCCTTCTCTTCTGTATTTGATTTTTCCAACCATAACTGTGACTGATTTTCTGTCTTTTATTCTGAGCAAAATAGACCAAAAAGTCCGTGCACGCGTCCCTAGGTGGGCCGCTCGTGCGGTGGTGGGCCGCACGTGCGGTGAAACTCGGCCGCACGTGCGGTGGTCTGGTGGACTCGGACTTTTCACGTCTCACTCGGAGAATCTGATTTCGCGCCCCCTTTTGATTGAATTTTCATATTTCCTGTCAAATCTATACAAGTGCACGAAACACGTCATCTCCACCAAATAAATAAAATTAAAAGACAAAAAAATGTAACCTAAGTGGCCTCAATGTGGTACCTTTCGGCCTATATCACACCCTCCAACTTACATTTTGCTAATCCTCAAGCAAAACAAAAGAAATAAGAAAAGTGAAATACTCTCAGTCACTTTCGTAGGGAACACGATTGCATTTAGCATATGCAACAAGCCTTTAAACCACAAGGTTACCCCAAGTGGACGAGTATAGTCTCGTGAAGGTTTTCAGAAATGATACCCACAAACATCAACATATTCAAATCCGCTCAACAACAATTAACCACACTACTCCACACAACAACCAACTTATGTCCCACTACAGTGTGATATTAAAAATATGATGATTCATTAAAGGCATAGTGGACAAGTATGAAGGAATCTATTGAGCTTAAACCACAATTCAGTTAATACAAAAGTAGAGTCCCCTGTAGTTGTGAATGCTAGTAGACACATCATTAGTACCCTCGGTGTGAAGTGCAATCACCATATTAGTTAACTGTCCACTATAATAGCCTAGTGTAACTCATAATAACACTCAACATATACAAAAAAACTAAACTGTTGCAACTAAGCTTCTCAATTTTTTATTTTTTATTTTTTTTTATTTTATGAAAGACTGTGCAATGTCCTGATCCATTAAGCTTTCTATTCAGCCCATGTAACAAGTATTGGGCCAATGACTCCCAAATCAGACGGTTTTAGGGCACTAGGTGTAGAGACACCCCTACGGGCTTAATAACTCGAGCTGAAAAGGTTACGAATCTGAACTAGTCATTCTCTTTATTTTTCCTTAACTGTGCAATGTCTAGGTCCCTTAAGTTTTCTAATTAATCCATGTAGCAAGTATTGGGCCAATGACTCCTAAACCAGACGGTTTTAGGGCACTAGGTGTAGAGACACCCATACGGGCTTAATAACTCGAGTTAAAGAGGTTACGATCCCAAACAAGTCAAGTTTGTTCTTTATTTATTTATTTTTTTATAGAGAATCTTGGCTACTCAGACCTCGTTTGGCAAGAGGCTATTTTAGTCAAAAAGTCAAAAAGTTGCTAAAAAAGTCAAAAAGCCAACAACCCATACCAAAAAGTCAAAAATTCTCTTTTCTCTCTACTTTTTGCACATCTTTTCGTAAAAAGCCAAAAAGTCATCCCAAACATACTAGTTTTTTTTACATCACATTTTAGCCAAATAGCCAAAAAGTTACTAAATTAGCCTGTTCCCAAACGAGGCCATTTATTCTTTTCTGCAACCTCAACCATTATCAATGATGTACACCAGGGATTATAATAAAGAGGTCACTGCTATGATAGTGTGTTCATGTGAATTAAGGCATACTCATGACAAGTGTACTAATACCACAAACACAAACAACTATCCTAGTGCAAACATCACATGTGAGTATTTACCCAATAAACCCTTTTCATACAAGCCCACTATGTTTCCCAATTAACATATGTTCATATCATTACCATACTGGCATAAAGTAAACATTAAGTGAAGTGGTGCAAATCAAGTGCAGCAAGTACAGACATGAATATTTATTACAAATACCCTCACCCTCCAACTGGAATATAACATTGTCCTCAATGTAAGCAAGTAGACATGAGATAGTAAAATGAGAGAGGATCTTACCAGACATCATGGGTGCACATCCAACGAGGCAAGGACACCCAAACACGATTTTTGATTTTTTTTTTTAATAAGTACATATAAAAGAGAAAGGAAAAGAAAATAAAACAAAACAAAATGAAAGAAAATAAAGGAAATATACAGAAATCACTGATGTGGATCTGGTGGTGGTGGTGGGAAATGCTGCTCAAATAGGGCATGCATCAGTGTCCGAGTCTCGAACGCCTCATCATGAACCCTAGTACCATGCTGATCAAATTGCCGATCAAACTGATCAAACCGCTGATCAAACTGATCAAACCGCTGCCCACTCGAATCTCGGTATGCATAGAAGTCAGTGTGCAAAGAGGCAATTGACTGCTGATACCCATCAAATGTCGTCTGTGAATAATCCCGGTCAGCCTGGTAGTCGTTCCGGAGATCAACCATAGATTGCTGAAGGACGGCTTGATTATCCATAATAGCCTGATATTGCGCCCTCGTCATACGGAATGGCGGTGGGGCCGGCGCTGGTGCGGCTGCAGGCTCGACTGGGGCATCATTAGGATTTGCCGGGGCCTCGGGAAAAACTAGTGGAGGCGGCAGGCGAGCAGTGGTTTGACGCCAGTGAGTTCTACCATAAAATAGGGGCGGCGGAAGCTGAACCTCAATGGCCTGTAGTGGGTATGTCCCTTGGGCTTTAATGAGCGCTGTAATGAGGTTGGCAAAAGGGAGGGCCCATGTAGAACTACCCCGTGTATTGCGGATTTTGACTTCATTTAGGATTCTATACATCTAATTGTAGATAAAGGTAGGGATGTCAATCCAAAACTCGAGGTCAAATCGATGTAAGGCACGGAGGAATTCCCCTCTCCGCTCTTCCTTGTGGCCAATAGGAATGACATTCTTTTTCAGGACCATATCGAAGAAGAGAAGGCGACGTGGTAAATTAGCCCGCCTGATGCTCGTACAGTTGTCATCCTCCTGACGCCCCGCATAAAACTCAGTCACCAATTCCGGGATGGTGAGTTCCCGAGTGAATACCGGGAACTGTTCTGCATCGATAGGGTCCATGGAACAGTGGAGGACCTCGGCAATTGAAATTGGAATGACCACTAACTCCACTCCGTCAACAATGGAGCAAAGAGCTCCCGGGGCCTCGTCGATGACGTACATATACTGATAAAAGAGGCGCACAATGCACGGGTATGCCAGTTCAGTGACAGCGCAGATGCCCAGGAGGCCCCGGTCTTCAAGTTGTTGAATACTCCATGTAGTAGTTTGATGCCGACGAAAGAAGTTCACATCAAAGGATGTATCACATGCCACCGGTTTGGTGGCCCAAGCATCTGTTGGCATATCCCTGAATGCAATGTTGGTAGTGCGAGGCCGTTTGGGTGCTCGGCGGGATGATGAAGCCGTATCTGCATAAAATAGTTCAACCAACACAACCAAAAATGTGGAACCATTATATTAACATTCATCAGAAATAGCATATAGGCATAAATCATTCAAAATTGGATCATCCTCACACCACCATTTTTTTTTTCTCGAAGAGTGGGCCACTCGTGCGGCAAGATTGGGCTGCTCCTACGGCCGTAGACAGTAGCCAAATTGGTATAGGCCGCTCGTGTGGCGAGCCCAACCGCTCGAGCGGTCTGGGCAGGTTTTTTTTTTTTGGCTTGGCTTGGCTTGGACCTGGGCTGCTCATGCGCCGAGTGGGCCACTCGAGCAGTGATTTTGGGCCGCTCTTGCGGCGAGATTGGGTCGCTCCAGCGGCCGTAGACAGTATGCATCTCGAGCTGGGCCGCTCGTGCGGCGAGCCCAACCGCTTGAGCGGTCTGGGCTCCGGTATATATATTTTATTTATTTTATTTTTTTTAAAACAAATATAACACCCCATTATTATTATTATTATTATATTTTTTTTAATTATTAAATGAACAAGTATAACACCCCCTTTTATTTATTTATTTATTTATTATTTTTTTACTTAAACACAAGGAAATTAAACTAAGAAGCATGCTTTTTTACAAAAACCACAAAGTTCTAATCATCTAATATTGCTCTTAAATAGGACTGAGACCACAAAGAGCTAAGCATCTCAGAAATTAGTTAATAAGAGATGTGCCACAAACTAAAAATAAAAACACACATCAATGCCTTACACAGGCTATGGAGGGTCCCTTCCACCCACATGCATGCAATGACCTTTTTCTGCTACATTGCAACAGCATAGTTTAACAAAAACAAGAAGCACTCGCAAGCGTACATGCTTGAAGAAAAAGGAAAACTAACTCTCAACACCTAACAAAAGGCACCAAAGTTATGGCATAAAGTTGCCACTTCAGAATCCCCCAGGTAATAAAACCCAGTGTAGTTTATAGCCTTCGGGCTAGTACAACCCAAAGTTTACTTAACCATTTCTATCTTCAATTGACATCCAAAATAAATATAGCACATAAGAAAATAACGGAATATCCACTAAAGGTATAATCTTCACGCGAAAACCACGGGTACTACTTTTCTTCCTAACTGTGTTTGTAACTTTCCCTATTCTCTAACAGGGTGACAGACTAGGTTGTTTCAGTATCCAGAATCAAGGTGCATAAAGCTACCTCAACCTATGGGGCTGCCATACAGAGTTCAAGCCGAGGTAGTTTTGAAGTAATCTCCACACCCCTGGGTATTTAAACCAGACTCTAGTCTCGGAAATTCCAAACCTTTGTGTTCTAGGCTTTGCCATTCGAACTCTAGTTTCCACCGTCTCAGTTGGTCTCCTAAGAACTCACTACAAACACGGTTAGGTGGCTATACCTGACCGTCAGATGCCGTTCGGGCACGGCTAACACCAAAGGAATTACACCTTTAGAGGATTTAAAGTCTTCTAGACGCAAGTAAAGCATGACGAGAACAAAGAAAAACAAAATAGCATAGAAGGGAAAGAAAAGAGAACAAGAAATTAATCCATCAATCGTAGTAAAATGGGTCCATCAATGCAATGGACTCAATCATATCCCCATTCCCAATCCCCTCTATATATGGTTTCAATCTTTGGCCATTCACTTTGAAAGTGTAGCCAGTCTTTGGATCTCGCACCTCAACGGCGCCATGAATGAATGCCTCAACAACTACAAAGGGGCCATCCCATCTTGATCTTAGCTTACCCGGAAAGAGTCTCAATTTTGAATTAAAAAGTCACACTTTTTGGTCGGGTTCAAAGGATTTCCTGTTAATGTGCTTGTCATGGAATTCTTTAGTCTGAGCTTTAAAAACTCTCGAACTCCTATATGCAATTTCACAATTGTCTCTGTGGATCGATACCTGGACTTGCCATTATTCTAATTGAATTTGGTATAGTTTAGTATTTAATTTCGGTGTGTTCAACGACCCATCAAATTTTGGCGCCGTTGCCAGGGAGGGGAATTCCTCCGTGCCTTGCATCGGTTTGACCTCGGGTTTTGGATTGACATCCCTACCTTGATCTACAATCAGATGTATAGAATCCTAAATGAAGTCAAAATCCGCAATACACGGGGTAGTTCTACATGGGCCCTCCCTTTTGCCAACCTCATTACAGCGCTCATTAAAGCCCAAGGGACATACCCACTGCAGGCCATTGAGGTTCAGCTTCCGCCACCCCTATTTTATGGTAGAACTCACTGGTGTCAAACCACTGCTCGCCTACCGCCTCCACTAGTTCTTCCCGAGGCCCCGACAAATCCTAATGATGCCCTAGTCGAGCCTGCAGTCGCACCAGCGCCGACCCCACCGCCATTCCGTATGACGAGGGCGCAATATCAGGCTATTATGGATAATCAAGCTGTCCTTCAGCAATCTATGGTTGATCTCCGGAACGACTACCAGGCTGACCGGGATTATTCACGGGCAGCATTTGATGGGTATCAGCAGTCAGTTGCCTCTTTGCACACTGACTTCTATGCATACTGGGATTCGAGTGGGCAGCGGTTTGATCAGTTTGATCAGTAGTTTGATCAGTTTGATCGGCAATTTGATCGGCATGGTACTAGGGTACATGATGAGGCGTTCGAGACTCGGACACTGATGCATGCCCTATTTGA
The DNA here is from genome assembly GCA_036172215.1 of Camellia granthamiana. NCBI lineage: Eukaryota > Viridiplantae > Streptophyta > Magnoliopsida > Ericales > Theaceae > Camellia > Camellia granthamiana. The sequence continues at coordinate 45,858 of JAXFYN010001112.1, forward strand.
GCAGCATTTCCCACCACCACCACCAGATCCACATCAGTGATTTCTGTATATTTCCTTTATTTTCTTTCATTTTGTTTTGTTTTATTTTCTTTTCCTTTCTCTTTTATATGTACTTATTAAAAAAAAAAAATTCAAAAACTGTGTTTGGGTGTCCTTGCCTCGCTGGATGTGCGCCCATGATGTTTGGTAAGATCCTCTCTCTCATTTTACTATCTCATGTCTACTTGCTTACATTGAGGACAATGTTATATTCCAGTTGGAAGGTGAGGGTATTTGTAATAAATATTCATGTCTGTACTTGCTGCACTTGATTTGCACCACTTCACTTAATGTTTACTTTATGCCAGTATGGTAATGATATGAACATATGTTAATTGGGAAACATAGTGGGCTTGTATGAAAAGGGTTTATTGGGTAAATACTCACATGTGATGTTTGCACTAGGATAGTTGTTTGTGTTTGTGGTATTAGTACACTTGTCATGAGTATGCCTTAATTCACATGAACACACTATCATAGCAGTGACCTCTTTATTATAATCCCTGGTGTACATCATTAATAATGGTTGAGGTTGCAGAAAAGAATAAATGAGTAGCCAAGATTCTCTCTAAAAAAAAAAAAAAAAAGAACAAACTTGACTTGTTTGGGTTCATAGCCTCTTTAACTCGAGTTATTAAGCCCGTAGGGGTGTCTCTACACCTAGTGCCCTAAAACCGTCTGGTTTGGGAGTCATTGGCCCAATATTTGCTACATGGGTTAATTAGAAAACTTAAGGGACCTAGACATTGCACAGTTAAGGAAAAATAAAGAGATTGACTAGTTCGGATTCGTAGCCTTTTCAGCTCGAGTAATTAAGCCCGTAGGGGTGTCTCTACACTTAGTGCCCTAAAACCGTCTGGTTTGGGAGTCATTGGCCCAATACTTGTTACATGGGCTGAATAGAAAGCTTAATGGATCAGGACATTGCACAGTCTTTTATAAAAATAAAAAATAAAAAAATTGAGAAGCTTGGTTGCAATAGTTTAGTTTTTCTGTATATGTTGAGTGTTATTATGAGTTACACTGGGCTATTATAGTAGGCAGTTAACTAATATGGTGATTGCACTTCACACCGAGGGTACTAATGATGTGTCTACTAGCATTCGCAAGTACAGGGGACTCTACTTTTGTATTAACTGAATTGTGGTTTAAGCTCAATAGATTCCTTCATACTTGTCCACTATGCCTTTAATGAATCATCATGCTTTTAATATCACACTGTAGTGGGACATAAGTTGGTTGTTGTGTGGAGTAGTGTGGTTAATTGTTGTTGAGCGGATTTGAATATGTTGATGTTTGTGGGTATCATTTCTGAAAACCCTCACGAGACTATACTCGTCCACTTGGGGTAACCTTGTGGTTTAAAGGCTTGTTGCATATGCTAAATGCAATCGTGTTCCCTACGAAAGTGACTGAGAGTATTTTAATTTTCTTATTTCTTTTGTTTTGCTTGAGGACTAGCAAAATGTAAGTTGGGGGGTGTGATGTAGGCCAAAAGGTACCACATTGAGGCCACTTATGTTATATTTTTTTGTCTTTTAATTTTATTTATTTGGTGGAGATGATGTGTTTCGTGCACTTGTACAGATTTGACAGGAAATATGAAAATTCAATCAAAAGGGGGGGTGAAATCAAATTCTCCGAGCGAGACATGAAAAGTCCGAGTCCACCAGAGCACCGCACATGCGGCCAAGTTTCACCGCACGTGCGGCCCACCACCGCACGAGCGGCCCACACCACCGCACGAGCGGCCCACCTAGGGATGCGTGCATGGACTTTTTGGTCTATTTTGCTTCGAATAAAAGACAGAAAATCAGTCACAGTTAGGGTTCGAAAAATCAAATACAGAAGAGAGGGAGGCTAGGGTTCCAAAGGGGGAGACACTACCAAAGCTTGGAAAACACTTCCATGGGGGCTTCTTCTTCTTCTTCTTCTTCTTCTTCCTCTTTCCACTCCTCCATGAGTGGCTAGTCGTCTTTTGTAGGGTTTTGATGAAACCCTAGCCATGTAATAGAATTTTTCACGAGCTTTCATTATAACTTGGTTTGAATGAATGTATGGATATTTTATAAGTATATAAATAATTGTTTCGTTCTTCTCTTCAAGCATTTTACTCTCTGCGATTGTTTAATGTTTTCCATACATTAGTATTCTTTGTGTTTGTATTCAAAGTACGAGATGAGTCATGCTATGAGAGACGGGTCGTTTTGCTAACATAGTTTAGAGCAAACGACTCGTACTACTCGAGATGATTCGTGCCTGTACGTTGAATGCAACAACCCTCTTGATCAATATTTCAAACTTGTAGTTGTGAAATTTTGGATAATTCAAACCGAATTGCGATTGATGGTTGATGTTAAGTCTCATTCATGTGGTTAGTGGTGAATTCTCTACCCTATGATTTTTCCCAAAAATTAATATCTCAAACCCTAGATTTTAATTGTCAATATAATTCTTCAATTTTATTTAATTGCTGTTTAGGTATAGAATCAATCTTATCTTTTTAATCAAAATTAATTTAGGAATTTAACAATTAAATTAGATTAATTTCACAATTGTCCCTGTGGATCGATACTTGGACTTGCTATTATTTTAATTGAATTTTGTATAGTTTAGTATTTAATTTTGGTGTGTTCAACGACCCATCAAATGGTTTGATCTCTTTCTTAGATAATAAATACCGCAAAGCGGCATGATCAGTGAAAACTATGACCTTGGAACTTGGGAGATAAGATCGGAATTTATCTAAGGCAAAGACCACAGCTAGCAACTCTTTCTCGGTGGTAGTGTAATTCAATTGTGCATCAGAGAGAGTGCGACTAGCATAGTATATAGCAAATGGTGCCTTATTGACCCTTTGGCCTAACACAGCCCCAACAGCATAATCGGAGGCATCACACATGATTTCGAAGGGAAGTGACCAATCTGGTGATTTCATGATTGGTGCGGTGGTCAAGGCCATTCTCAGTGTTTCAAATGCCCTTAAGCATGCCTCATCAAAGACAAAAGGCGCGTCTTTAACTAGTAAACTACACAAAGGACGTGATATCTTACTAAAGTCTTTAATGAACCTACGGTAAAAACCTGCATGCCCTAAGAAAGACCTAATTTGACGCACGGAATTGGGTGGAGGAAGGCCTGCAATGAGGTCAACCTTAGCCTTGTCAACCTCTATACCTCGAGGGGACACAATGTGTCCCAACACTATACCCTCACGAACCATAAAATGGCTCTTTTCCCAACTCAAGATTAGGTTTGCCTCAGTACATCGTTCTAACACTCTAGTCAAATTCCTAAGGCATTCCTCAAAAGACGGTCCAAACACCGAAAAGTCATCCATAAAAACCTCTAAGAATTTCTCCACCATGTCGAAGAAAATGGCCATCATACACCGTTGAAAGGTCGCTGGTGCATTACATAGCCCGAAGGGCATGCGCCTATAAGCAAAAGTGCCAAAAGGGCATGTGAATGTGGTCTTTTCCTGGTCAGCGGGGTACACCAGGACTTGATTATATCCCGAGTAGCCATTAAGAAAATAATAGAAACCCTGCCCCGCTAACCGCTCTAGGATTTGGTCAATGAAAGGTAAGGGAAAATGATCCTTCCTAGTCGAGGAATTTAGTCTCCTATAATCAATGCACACTCGCCATCCAGTAGTAGTTCGTGTGGGGACTAACTCTCCTCCCTCATTCTCAACAACGGTGATGCCCGATTTCTTGTGCACCACTTGTGTGGGACTCACCCACTTGCTATCTGAGATGGGGTATATGATACCCGAATCCAACAATTTCAATACCTCCTTTTTCACCACCTCTTTCATGTTAGGATTCAGTCTCCGTTGCATTTCACGAGAAGCTTTGGTAGTGTCTCCCCCTTTGGAACCCTAGCCTCCCTCTCTTCTGTATTTGATTTTTCCAACCCTAACTGTGACTGATTTTCTGTCTTTTATTTGGAGCAAAATAGACCAAAAAGTCCGTGCACGTGTCCCTAGGTGGGCTGCTCGTGCGGTGGTATGGGCCGCTCGTGCGGTGGTGGGCCGCACGTGCGGTGAAACTTGGCCGCACGTGCGGTGGTCTGGTGGACTCGGACTTTTCACGTCTCACTCGGAGAATCTGATTTCGCGCCCCCTTTTGATTGAATTTTCATATTTCCTGTCAAATCTGTACAAGTGCACGAAACACATCATCTCCACCAAATAAATAAAATTAAAAGACAAAAAATGTAACCTAAGTGGCCTCAATGTGGTACCTTTCGGCCTACATCACACCCCCAACTTACATTTTGCTAGTCCTCAAGCAAAACAAAAGAAATAAGGAAAGTGAAATACTCTTAGTCGCTTTCGTAGGAAACACGATTGCATTTAACATATGCAACAAGCCTTTAAACCACAAGGTTACCCCAAGTGGACGAGTATAGTTTCGTGAGGGTTTTCAGAAATGATACCCACAAATATCAACATATTCAAATCCGCTCAACAACAATTAACTACACTACTCCACACAATAACCAACTTATGTCCCACTACAGTGTGATATTAAAAACATGATGATTCATTAAAGGCATAGTGGATAAGTATGAAGGAATCTATTGAGCTTAAACCACAATTCAGTTAATATAAAAGTAGAGTCCCCTGTACTTGTGAATGCTAGTAGACACATCATTAGTACCCTCGGTGTGAAGTGCAATCACCATATTAGTTAACTGTCCACTATAATAGCCTAGTATAACTCATAATAACACTCAACATATACAGAAAAACTAAACTGTTGCAACCAAGCTTCTCAATTTTTTATTTTTTTTTTATTTTATATGAAAGATTGTGCAATGTCCTGATCCATTAAGCTTTCTATTCAGCCCATGTAACAAGCATTGAGCCAATGACTCCCAAACTAGACGGTTTTAGGGCACTAGGTGTAGAGACACCCCTACGGGCTTAATAACTCGAGCTGAAAAGGCTACGAATCCGAACTAGTCATTCTCTTTATTTTTCCTTAACTGTGCAATGTCTAGGTCCCTTAAGTTTTCTAATTAACCCATGTAGCAAGTATTGGGCCAATGACTCCCAAACCAGATGGTTTTAGGGTACTAAGTGTAGAGACAACCCTACGGGCTTAATAACTCGAGTTAAAGGGGTTACGAACCCAAACAAGTCAAGTTTGTTCTTTTTTTTTTTAGAGAGAATCTTGGCTACTCATTTATTCTTTTCTGTAACCTCAACCATTATCAATGATGTACACCAGGGATTATAATAAAGAGGTCACTGCTATGATAGTGTGTTCATGTGAATTAAGGCATACTCATGACAAGTGTACTAATACCATAAACACAAACAACTATCCTAGTGCAAACATCACATGTGAGTATTTATCCAATAAACCCTTTTTCATACAAGCCCACTATGTTCCCCAATTAACATATGTTCATATCATTACCATACTGGCACAAAGTAAACATTAAGTGAAGTGGTGCAAATCAAGTGCAGCAAGTACAGACATGAATATTTATTACAAATACCCTCACCCCCCAACTGGAATATAACATTGTCCTCAACGTAAGCAAGTAGACATGAGATAGTAAAATGAGAGAGAGGATCTTTCCAAACATCATGGGCGCACATCTAGCGAGGCAAGGACACCCAAACACAGTTTTTGAAATATATTTTTTTTTAATAAGTACATATAAAAGAGAAAGGAAAAGAAAATAAAACAAACAAAATGAAAGAAAATAAAGGAAATATACAGAAATCACTGATATGGATTTGGTGGTGGTGGTGGGAAATGCTGCTCAAATAGGGCATGCGTCAGTGTCCGAGTCTCGAACGCCTCATCAGAAATAGCATGTAGGCATAAATCATTCAAAACCGGATCATCCTCACACCACGAAATTTTTTTTTTTAAAGATAAAAGCAAAAATAATTAAATAAATGAATAAAAATGACATTAAATTAAATTAACTAAACTATAAAATAAAATAAAATAAACTAAGCTATAAAATAGCTAAATTACAGAAGAGGCTAAAGTATAGAATAAAATAACCTAAACTAAACATAATTTTTTTTTTTTTTAAGAAAACGAAATAAAATGAAATAAAAATTCATGGAATAAAAAAAAAAAAAAAACTAAACTACTTAATAATTAAATGAACAATTACATCATAGAGTAAAAAATAAAAAAATAAAAAATAAAAATAAAAATGAAATCACTGACTAAACAAACACAATAAAAATAAAAATAATTCACTAACTAATTAAACTAACCAGAATCACTAATGAAATTATTTAAACTAAACAAATGGAGGAAATAAAAATAAATTATTATTATTAATAGTTTTTTTTTTTTTTTTAAATTCTGGCATGGGCCGCACGTGCGCCGAGTGGGGGCCGCACGTGCGGCGATGGTGTTCTTGCCCAGATTCGCAAATTATGATGATTTTTTTAATTTTTTAATTTATTTATTTTTAGATCAAACTAGTTAAACATGGCTAAGTTAATATATTATTACATGACAATAAATATGGCTAAATAAAATTTAAAAAAAAAAAAAGAAAAAA
>JAXFYN010001113.1:0-52279 GCA_036172215.1 Camellia granthamiana
GTAAACAGTGATCTATAGTAGATTTGTGGTAGTATGTAGCTCTCAGACGGTGGCGAGGCCGTGTAGACGTCCCCGAACGTCCCGGGAGAGAAATCTCGTTTTGTTCATATGGGCTCACTACAATTCAAGACTCAATGTCACGGTCCTGTATCTAATCTCGCAGAGCGCAATGCAAGACCGATGAATCATCAAAGAGTCCAAATCTGGCAAATCGTTTTTGAAAATAGATTTTTTTGAAAGAAGTGCCAAACATGGACTGCTTTGCCAGATACAGAGTCGCCATCTAAATATTTTATTTCGGGGAATTTAGGAAACCCTGACTCGTTGCCTAAGGCCACGTGTCCGTCATCACCAAAGTTGCCTCGGCTCGGGAACTTGGGTACGATTGGGGAAGGTCACTTCGTGAGCACCCCCGCTCGCCCGATCAAAGATCGGCCTCTACTAATCATGATATCAAGTTTTGAAAACATTATGCGTTCTTATTCCAGTTATTAGCCTAGATTTACTACGTGATGCGCACAACATACAACTATAGACCGGATCGCCTGAATTGGAACAACACATCTCGTGTTTGTTTTGAAAACGGTTTGCTACTCGCAAGTAGGCTAAAATGTGGATTTGCCACCCTCAGGTGGGCTTAGAAAACAAGATAATTTGCCACTCTCAAGTGGGCTTAAAAATCTCAGTCGATGAATTGTTCCAATCCAAATAACCCAACCTTCACCCACAGGCATTCAGGCAGGTATATCACATAAGCACATAGTCTCATGGTAAGCATGCTATCATGGCAGTCACTCACACACATGCAAGGATGCTAAAGCATAAACACTTACCTAGTACTCCAAGTCAAAACAGAAGCTATGTTAGAAATCAATGCATGATCCTAACTATACAGAAATGCCTAATGCAACACATGCAAAAATGCAAGTACAATAGGCTCGGCTATTCTAAAAATGGCATATGAGATGCTACAGCTAACACGTATTCAACTCAGAATTGAAATACAATGCAGTTAGTATGATGCGCCGAGCTTGGTGCATGCAAGACAAATGAATGGATGCAAATATGCTATCATAAGTATGCTAATTGAAACATGTCCTAATCTAACCATCATAAGCTGGTAAACAAAAAGGAGAAAGATGTGGGGTTGGAAGACATACATCACACACACGCATACTTATTACAATTGTGCCCTCGCTCAGAGGGTCCGAATAAATAGTGTACAGTCCAAATAAATAATACAGTCCGAATAAATAATACAGCCCGAATAAATACAAAACCCTAATTAATTAACAAATTAATCTAGGAAAGCAAGTAAGTTAGCATGCAAGCCATGAACCGCCTCAGCTCTGTTCCGAATGATGAAAGATGCATGCTCGGGTTGCTTGGCGCGGAAATCCATCACGATGCCCCAATTTGCTTCTGTTTGCAATTAATCCCGGAATGCTGTGCAAGGCTTTAGAAAGTTGCTGATTTCTGGTTTGCTGCAACAGAGAGCAAGAAAGGGGCATGTCAAAGTATTCTCGCATATGTATGCATGACTACTCTTCAGGGAGCGTAGTCCTCGATCCTCGTGCCACCAATCACGCATCTCGATGCATAATGGCCGAGGAGTCGATTTGCACGACTCGATGTGAAATGAATGCACATGAAAACACAACAAGACCTAAACTCCATCATGGGTAATCCGGAGTGTCGGCGACAGGGAATTTGTAGACGTCCCCGAACGCCCAGGGAGGGTTACTCCCGTTCTGTTCATATGGGTTCACTACAGTTCGGACTCGAATTGTCACGGTTCTAAATCTGAACCAAAGAGTCCAACTCTGGCAAATCGTTTTGAAGAAAAACAGATTTTGAAAAGAAGTGCCAAACATGGACTGCTTTGCCAGATACAGAGTCGCCACCTAAATATTTTTTAAAATGGAAAATTTAGGAAACCCTGACTCGGTGCCGAAGGCCACGTGTCCGTCATTACCAAAGTTGTCTTGGCTCGGGAGCTTGGGTACGATCGGGGAAGGTCAGCTATGAGCACCCCCTTTCGCCCGATCCGAAGACCGGCCTCTACTAACTGTGATATCCGATTTTGAAAAACGTTATGTGTTCTTATTCCAGTTATTAGCCTAGAATTACTATGTTATGCGCACAGCATACAAGTATAGACTAGATTGCCTAATTTGGAAACAAGCATTGCATATCCGTTTGTTTTGAAAAGCGCTTTGGAATTTGCTACTCGCAAGTAGGCTAAAATACGGATTTTAACGAGTTTTTCCAACTCAAGCAATCCAACCTCCACCCACAGGCATTCAAACAGTTTATCACATAAGCATTTAGCCGCATGGTAAGCATACTGTCATGTTAACATTCACACGCATGCGAGATGCTAAAGCATAAATACTTACATTGTACTCCATGCCAAAACAATAAACTAGTTAGCAAACATGCATGTCCCTAGTTCATGTTAAGTGGCTAATGCAACACATGCAAGATGCAACTAGAATAGGCTTGGCTATCCTAAACATGGCATGTGAAATGCTACAAGTAACACGTATTCAATTTGGAATTGAAAATACAATGCAGTTTGTATGATGTACCGAGCCCGGTGCATGTAAGACAAATGTATGGATGCGCGCATGTTCTCATACTGTATGCTAATTTAAATATGCCCTAATCTACCATCGTAAGCAGGTAAATAAAAGGGAAAAAAAAGACGTGGGGTTGGAAGACATACACACACTCACGCACACTTATTACAAATTCGCCCTCGCTCGGAGGGACTAAAAGAATATACAGTCCCAAATAGTACAGTTCGAATATAGAATAAATTATTACAGAATTTCTAATTTAATTAATAATTTAGATGCAGAATAGAAAAGGCCGCAGCCCTGCCTCGGGATGCGCGAATGATGCATGCTCGAATCCGACTCGCCCGGAAAACCCGCACCATACCACTGCTGCCTCTGTTTTTTACTGTCCTGCCTTTCCGAAGTCTGCCAAAATCCCAGGACACGTTCTATACACACTGCAGTACATCATCGGCTGGAGGAAATGACCACTGGCCGTTTAAAATGACCATCAGCTGCTTGGGAGGTTATCGGCCACTAATATAGTGCTGGTCGGCACTCTTTACTGCCGGTCGGCAAACAATTCCTGCAGAAGACAGTTTTGACAGCAACAGCAGACAAGCAGTGCATGGTATGGAATTTTGAGCAAATGTATGCATGGACACACTCCCTATCATGTAATAGACTCAAGGGAGCACGGCCCTTGACCCTCGGGCCATCAATGGCGCATTTCGATGCATGATGGCCTAAGAGGCCAAGTTTGCATTTCAATGTCAAATGCAATGCACACAAACATACAAGGGACCCAACCTCAATCATGGTTGATCAAGAGGTGAGGCAATGCACAACAATGCACATGCAACCTAAGCATGCAAGCTAACACACAAGCATGCAATGCAACTACATGGCACACACAATGCACACAACATAACATGCACAACGCATTGAAACATGGCATACACAATGCAAGATAGGCTTACACCAATATGAGATAGCCTCAGCCACACTCACATAGGAGGCCATTAGGTGAAATGAGGCAACTGAAATGCACACAAACATGTCCAAAGCATGGATCAATCCTAAGATACAACATGCAACTCTAACAAGGCATGGCAAATGATGAAACATGGCATATAAACATGCAGATTTCAGCGCTGGAACATGATGCCAAATGGTCCCAAAACATGGAAATATGTCACTCAATGCATGCTATAGGCCCCGAAACCCAAGATTAGGCGCATGAAATGGCTTACAGCTATACAAGACATGCATAATTTGAGCATGTAATGAAGAGACAGAAGCAAGGCAGCCCCGAGACAAGCATTTTTACAGTACAAAGCATGGCAAGACAGTAAGCACAAGTGGGACTAAAATGGCATGCAAAAATGGCTCTGCAAGGGAGGCAATGAAGCAAGTGGTAGATGAAAAGCCCAAACAGAAAAAGACCCTTCTACAACACTGAAGAGGGACCAAGAATATGACTACTTACAGTAGATGACAAGCCCCAAATCAATATACAAATATGCTCAAAATGCAATGCAAGATTAAGGCCACAAGAGGGCTATAACATGAAGTAAACAAAACATGCATCAAACAGCCAAAGACCCTTCATGGGACATGGAGAGGGGGTCAAAATAAGACCCTTTTCAGTTTTGATCAGGGTCGAAAAACAGAAGCTCAATGTGCTAACAAGTCATGCAAAAATGGGGATCAAAGAGGGGTTCAATGGCAAGTGACACATGGAGGTCCCCAACAGTGTTGAGCCCTTCTTCAATGTTGAAGAAGGGCTCAAAATAATCCTCTTTATAGTTTAAATCGAAGCTCAAAAATACTTGTAAATAAGGCTAACCAATGAAGCTAAAAAATGCAAGTTTAAGGAAAATGGATGCTTACCCTTGAAGAGCAGCAAACCAGCAGCTCTTGGTCTAAATTTCTGAGCTTCTAACCTCTGCAAATGGCCTCCCAAGTGCTGGAATGGAGGATGGAGGTGTTGTGCTAGGTGTTGTAGGGCAAATGGTGCAAGAACCAAGGTGTTTGGAGGCTTGGATAAGATAGATATAGAGGGTGTATGTATGTATATCAGATATATATCTCTTCCCTCTGGTTTTTTTGTTCAAAATCTCCAACCTTTGACAATGGAGGAGGAGAGCTCTTTATATAGGCAAAGGTAAAGGCTCCAAGCTTCTCCAAGAAGCTAAATGAAAGGGGCAAAGGGTGCAAATGGCTCAAGGCTTCTTGGAGAAGCTAAAACAAGCTTGGCCAAAGGGTTCAAGCTTCTAGAAGCAAAAGGGGGGTCAAAGGCTCAAAAGGGTGCAAAATAGCCACATATATACATGGGGGGTCGGGTCTGTGCATCCCAGCTGGCATAGCTGGCATGCACCATACCTGCAAGAGTCAAAAGGGCCAAACCGGCCAAGAAAAAGGGTCGTCGGCCAAATAAATTGCCGGTCGGCACAATATATTGCCGACCTGCAATTTATACTGGCCGGTCGGATAAAGAGAGTGCTGATGGGTGGCTGATGAGGTCAAAAAGTGCCGGTGGGTATCCAGATTGAAGCCCCAGAAGTTAGCTTTTCAATGGCGCAAACCTTGCATTAAAATTCCTCCTGTGGAAAAAGTTATGCCCATTTTGGTAAAGCCGCGCAGATTCGATCCAACCGGACTGATCCCCTACTTCAACCAATCATATCTCCCCCACCCGGACTTGGCTTTGAGAGATTCTTGAGTGCAAAACGAAGCCCTGGAAGTATTATTTCCAATGGTGGTAGCCTCATAACTTAACTCCAAGTGTATAGACAAACAAGCTCAATTCAGCGAGGGCTTCTCGACTCCCTTCAACCCGGATTCATGCTGAACTTCTCCCAAACTAGTTTTCTCCCCTCTTCTCCTCTTTTCGTCAACTTCAAACCCCTAAGCAAGGTGTTTTGAAAGATTTTTCAAAGATTTCATCTCTCTTTCATTCATCTCTACTTTGTCCTTGCTCGGTTTACCGAAAAGCGCAACATTTACCGAAAAGCGCGCGTCGGAACATCGTGGGAACTTTATTTCAAAAATGTTTTGAAAGAGAGGTTTTTAAGGTCTAAAAACCATCCAAAATAATTTTGGTCCAAAATGGGGTATGAGGTTGAGATTTGCCCCTCTCCTTGCCGAAGAAATTGAACCGTTGCCCTGCACATCTTTCATCACCGAGCAAACCATCAGTAGCGCCCAAGTCTCGAGGGCGGTCAAAAATGGGGTGTCTACAGAATTGAGACACGTTCCGTCACTCGGAGTACAAAACGTCCCTCGTTTCCCGTGCTTGGGCTAACTCCTATCCCAAACACGATGCAAATGAGATGGCATACACAATGCGACTAACATACAACCTTACATATGCAATGCTATGAAATGACATACACAATGCACGATGTGACATGGCATACACAATGCTCTAACATACAACTTAGCATACGTAATGCTATGGACCGAAATGGCATACATAATGCACGATGGACTTACACCAACATGAGTGGACCTCAGCCACACTCACATCAGTGGCCATTAGGTGAAAATGAGACAACCGAAATGCGTGCACACATGCACGAATACCAAGGACCGAACCTAAGGCATCAAATGCCACTCTACCAAAGCATGGCAAGGGATGCAATATGGCGTACAAACACATATGATACAGCTTTGAAACATGATAAACAATGGTTCCGAATCATGCAAATATGGCACACAATGCAAGCTAGGGGGCCCGGGTACCGAAACTAGTGAAGTGCGTTACACTAAAGGTACCCAAAGTAATGCACCAAAGGCAAAACCAACCCCAAATAGACCCTAGGCAGGTTTGAAATAGTGGGGAAATGGCTTAAAAGGATGGCTCAGAATGCAACGAAATGGAGCTCATTCAATGGTCGGTAAATGGGATATACAAGCCCGACTCTCAAACGCATTTAAAGAGATGAAAACAAGGCAACATGACATTCAAACAAGCTCTAAAATGTGATGAATAATAGGCTCAAATCATGAACACACCTCAGTATATGCATGTAATGGACCCCAAAACTCAAAGCTAAGCATGGACCTTGAACTACCAGCATGCAAAACTAACATCATTCAACCACGAGACCCCAAAAAAGAGCTAGGGCAGTCCAAAATAAGCATATTATCAGTTCAAGGCATAGCCAAAATATGCTAACATGAAGGGCCAAAACAACACGCAACATAGGCTAGTGAACCATGAGTTGTTCTACAACTATATGAAGCATTTGAGGGCTCACCCAACCAGCCAAAGACAGAACTATTTTATGCCAAAATATGCTCAAATAACCACTGAAATGCATCCAATGCATGCAAAAATGATGAGCTCCTTTGGAGGGCCATACAAGGGATTACTCAACACATACAACAAGAACACTTAGCATGGCAAAATCAACTCTGGACATCAATTATGACAACCCTAAAACTCACCAAATTGACCCTGAAATGGGTCAAGGAAGCGTGCAATGAAAGGCCCCTTTAAAAGGCCTTGAATGGCATTGTTCTACACATGCATTATGGACACAAAATATGGACAAAGAGGCTCTGGAAGGAGCTAAGGCAGACCTTGAAACTCACCAAATTGGGCCCAAAAAGTGACTTCACAACATGCAAAATGGGGGTCCTTTGGAAGGCCAACAATGCTAGTAAAGAGAATGAGGGGTGAGAGGGTCACCCCTCTATGATTTTGAAGCTCAAAGACATATCTAAGTCACTAAAAATCTGCTGGATTTCAGTGGGTAAAAGGCCAAATTAAGGCCAATGCAAATGCTCACATGCATAGCTCAAAACATGAAGAAATAAAGCATGAAAGGGGGGAGATGACCCTAAACAGAGAAGTGACCTTAAGTAAACATGTTTATAAGCTCAAAAGGAAACTTTTTATAGTTTATGAAAAATCTCAAAAATGCTCACAAGTAGGACTAAGATATGATGCAAAATAGGCCTACAAAGAGGGATAAAGCATACAAGGATGTAGGAGACCTCAAACAAAAAAGTGTCCTTATATAATCTTCAAGAGGAGCTCAAAATATGACACTTTTTAGTTTATGACAAAGTCCATAAATGCTTGAAAATAAGGCTAACCAATGGAGCAAAAAAATGCAAGTTTAAGGGAAATAGGTACTTACCCTTGAAGAGCAGCAAAGCAGGAGCTTTTGGACCAAGTTGGTGAACCTTCAGCCCTTTCAAATCAGTCCCAAAGTGCTGGAATGGATGATGAAGGTGGTAGGCTAAGGGTTGTAGTGCAAATGGTCCAAGAAAACTAGGGTTTGGAGCTTGGAATAGTGAGTTATAGAGGGTGGAGGGTATATGCCTTAAGCAAAATTGTTGAACCCTTGCAAATGAAGCCAAGCCTCTCCTTTATAGAGGAGAGGCTCTAAAATATCTCCAAGAGATCTCACATATCCTCCATACACATACACGTGTATGGAGGATGGTCCAATTGCCTCACAGCTGGCACAGCTGTGATGCATTCAGAAAGAGCAAAAAGCAAGAAGTAGGCTGGCCAGTTCAAGTGGCCAGCCGGCCACTCCCCCTGGTCGGCCGACCAGGGGTCAAAAGGTTCAAGAAGAATTGCTAGCCGACCACCCCAAAAAGGTGGCCTCCCAGATAAGTGCAACACAGATGTATGGTGAAAAACCAGAAAAAGTGACCTAGGAGAGAGAAAAACCAGCTTTTTAGCAAGGTTCAAAAGAGTCAAGATGAATTACTAGTCGGCCTACCCATATTGGTGGCCTCGCAGGTGTGCACAACACAATGATGGTATGAAAAGCTAGAAATTGTGGCTCAAAAGTGAGAAAAACCGACTTTAGGAGAGAGAAAATGAGAAAACTGGTTTTTCAGGGGAAAAGGTGGCCTCCCACCATCCTACCATCTTCCTAGCAATGAAAATAGGGTCCATACCAAAAATGAACCCTAACCGATGTAAAACGAGGGTTCAGGAGCCAAAACACGTGGTCCGAGGCCCCGAAAATAGGCTGTTAAGCATTGGAGGTGGCGTATGACCATGAAGGTGGACTCCCAGGCCACAGTGTCCCTCTAAAGGGAGGAAATAAGCTGTGTGCCAAAAATCGGAGCAATCGGAGGTAGTTAGGCGGTCCCGAACCGAGGCGCACGGCCGACGGCTCCGAAAACCGAAAACTGGCCTCCAAACGGGAAAAAAATGGCCTACGACCACGAAACGTAGCCTATGGCCACTGAGAGATCATCTACGAGACTTCTCCCTCCCTTTAGAAAGAGAAAACAGAGAAAATAGGACCTGGTTCGCAAACCGAGGCAAAACACAAAAGAGCCCCGAAGTTTGGAGGCAAGGCTCACAGTCGAGACTCTGAAACTCCAGAACGAGCACAATATGCACTATCACCGAGCGCTCAATTGGTGACGTCTGAGTCTTAAGGTCGGTAAAAAATGGGGTGTCTACAGGCCGCTAGCTCGATGATCGAATACAGCGACGTTGATGGCAACGATGATAGAGAATTTCCAGATTCTTTAGAGCTCCGATTACAGATATGTCACCACTCAGTTTACAAGGATATATTGACAAGGTTTGGAGACTGGTCAAGCATCAGAGTGATGTTGGCAATGATTGGACATCCATATATGCTAAAGCTACCACTTTGAACTCTTACATCTCTTGGTAAAAACAATCTGGCGTTTTTGGTAATTTATGGTGGTACTCTAGCCGTAAAAGCTGGAGATTTGGAAGTTCCAAATAATGAGGCAAGTAGTGCTTACCAATGCATCTCAATGAAATTGCAGTGTAATTTTTTTGTCAATCTTTCTCTGGCCAATCTTCTATTGCCCCATCACATCTTACCATATATGAATGTTCTTCTCTGGATGCAATTGATATAGCGACGTCACATATTACATCATGCATTTTAACACACTCGTTTCTTTCGTCCTTGACTTCAATTGATCTAAGAGAGTCAAGTAGTTCATCCCATGATATTTTGAATTCCGAGCCACTTATTGATATTACATCATCCTGCTTTTCAACACACTCTTGTCTCACGTTATATCTTTCAAAATCCATTAATAAAGAGCTTTTTTTGCAGTCATCAACAAAGGCATGTACTCTGTTTCTCGCTTCACCCACAATACCAACACCCTTAAACAACTCGAGCCCAATCCCATATCTAACAAGATCTTCAATTGGAATACTAGAATCTTCAGGAAATAAGGAACAAAGAAAAAAACATTTCTTGGCTTCCTCACTTTCTAAGTAATTGTAACTCAACTCCAAAGATTGAAAAAACTTTTCCATCCACTCCTTTGATGTTTTTGCCAATAGACTTTTGTAATTGTGTAAAAGCATAATCCCATAAAGGCTTCTCTTTACCATTGAGTGCCCTCCCAACCGTAACAATAGCAATCAGCAGACCTCCACATTCCTTTGCAACAACCTTCTGTGTGGAATGTAGATCCGTTATGTGACTTGTGTCATTACAAATTCCAGCCATCTCCTTGAAGAGATTCCATGATTCTTCTTTAGGTAAGACTTGAACTGTAATTTTCTTATGAGTGCCCATGTGGTTGCATACATCGTCACTTCTTGAAGTCAACACAATTTTGCAACCCTTGTGATCATCTCCAAACGGAATTCCAATTTCATTCAGTTCAAGTCTGTCCCAAACATCATCTAGTATTACAAGGACTCTCTTACTAGTCAATATTCTTGCAAATAGCTCCTTGGCTCAGACAAGTAAATTGTTTTCTCCAAATAATTTTAAACCCAACACTTCGGCTATCTCACCTTCAATCTTAACCAAGGATGGGTTTTGGGATACTACTACAAATACAATCTCATCAAACAATTTATTTCTGCAGTTTTCTTGGCAACTTCTTTCACCAATGTTGTCTTACCAACCCCTTCCATTCCAGATATCCCAATCATATCAACACTGTCATCTGTTAGTGCCTCCATAACTTCATTCATAATTGATCTTCTAGATTCAAAACCCTTAAAACCTCCAATGGATGTGGATGATATTGCTACCAGAGGGGCATGGTAGGACACTCTAGAGAAATTTCCTTCTCCACATAGCCCTACTACAACTTTAATCTTCTTATTAGCTTTCCTACTCAATGAGTATCGGGACTTCAAATTTGGACACCACCCATTAAAACACCCTTTGTTTGCTTTAACTTCATCATCAAGGAATTTCTTAACCTCTTCAGCGAGTTCATTGATAGTTATCAACCACCGGTCAACATCAAGTCCAATAATTTCTCTGTTTCGTTTTGCTGCATTAACTAATAGTTGTGTTCCAACCCGTTTATCATCTAGGTTTTGGACTTGCTTTTTGAGGTTCTTATGTTGTATTTGGTTGAGAGATTTGAGGTGGGATTTAGAAAAAGAAATGAAAAAAATAGGTGAAATGTGCATAAAATATGCTTATATTTCATCTAGTTTCACATACCTTTTCTCTTTCCCTTTCCAAATCTCTCCCCAAATCCCCCAACCAAACACAACGTTAATGTTTGTGTCATAGAAAAACAAATACCCAAATTGGCGCCCAACTGGGGCAACCAGATATTCTCCAATTTTTATCACAATGGGAACAACAAAGTTCAAAACCATTCTCTCTCTCTCTCTCTGGAATTTTTGTGGATAGCGCAATGCAAAATGTAGAACTTAGAATAGAACAAATAGGTTTTCTACAACAATTATTGAAATGGAAATTGAGGAAAGTGAGATTTGTAAAACAGAATAGAAAAAAACACAGACAAAAGATAAATTCATGCAGTATTTTGGAGGGGTATGAAGATGGGAATACCTTGGCAAAACCAGAAGGCCATGTACACTGAATTGAAGGCGATCAAAGCGGAGAATTATCTTGCCATTTTCCCCCCTCCTTTTTTATAAGCTAGTTTGAACACAAAAGGCTTACCATTATTTAACCAGAGGCGTGCCTGTTTGGGAAGTGGGTTTGGAGGTTTTTTTTTAGCTAAAATAGTTACCAAAAAAAAAAAAAAAAAAGTTTTTCAGTCCAATAAGACCAAAACATCACATTCAACTCATAATCATTACATTTTTTCTTTCACAAAAAAGTCAAAAAAGTCAAAAGTTCTTCTCAAACTAAGCTTTTTAGTCTCAGGCTAAAATAGTTAAAGAAGCCAAAAAGTCAAAAAGCCAACTCACTTCCCCAAACCAAACCTAAGAAGTATTATGTTAGCCGTTTTACCGAGAGACTAAGAACTATTATTTTAGCTCTTAAATTATTGAGAGACATTATTTTATTTTTAAATCTATAAATGATTTTTTTAAACTATTAATGTATTTCACTTTGTCCTTTCTGTTAGGGGATTCAATCCATATATTTTTGTAGTTTATGAAATCTATATGTCCGCTGTTATAATTTAAAAACATAAAATAATACTTCTCAATAATTTTAAAAATTTATTTTTATAGTTTAAGAGTCAAAATTTTCCACTTCAATAATTTATAAAAAATTTTGTGTAACACCAATAATATTAGTATTATGAAAATTATATTAGTAAAGTGTTTGGGGTTTATTTTGTTAGTGAATTTTTTATTGATTTGTCTTTGTTTTTGGTGAATATTTTTTAAAAAAAATTTCAAAATATGTTAGGCTTTTGGGTTTTATTCAATTAGACGGATTGAAAAAATATATTTTTTGAAAAATATTTGAAAAACATCTTAAAAAGGAAAAAAAAAAAAACCTTTTAGATTGGGTAAATTATAAATACACCCATAAAGTTTGATTAAAATACGAATCGCCTCTTGTGATTTTGCAAATTACATTCCACCCCCTGTGATTTTTAATTTCATAACAAATCGCTCATTTTATTAATAAATCATCAAGTCAATTAATAATTTTTAATGATATTAAAAATATGTTTCAATTAATAATTTAGATAACTTTATTATTGTATAAGAGAGCAATTATGAATTTCAATTTTTTAGTTAATTCTGTTAAATAAAAAATTCTAATAAGGGAGTATTTGTAATTTTTCCGACCACAGGGAACAATCTATATTTTAAGCAAATCTCAGGAGATGTACCCGACAAATGAAACTTATAAAATAAGAGAGTTCTATTTCTCACTATTTTTTTTTTTTATATTTTGTCAATATTCTCACCCATTATATAAATCAAATATGAAAAGATAACTTTTTCTTTTCATTTACTATTATTTCTCACCAAATCACTACTTCCAAACAAAGTGAGCTCATTGGTGTAGCTGTACCGTCAATCGAATTTGAGTGATTTTATTTTTTATTTTTTCTGGTTTTTATTAATTTGATAATATAAATATAATCAATTTATTTATTTTTTCAATCCATTTCTTTTTACTATAATGATGTATCTAAAAATTCACAAAATAAATACTTTAAATTATTGAAGTGAGATTTGTAACAATTCCAATTGCATGATCCAATCCAATTTTTTTAGCTCAATAGGCATTTGATGTTTATCAATAAACTTGAACTTGAAACCCCTCTTAAAAAATTGTAAAAATACATTCGCTTGAATTTTACTCAATTTCTAAAGTCCAATTCAATTGAAAATAGAGATTCGTGCTATATTTTAGTTTTTATTTGATTGTTTAATGTTACAATAAGATTTAATGAATTACAATCATAATGGAAAAAATAAAATATAACATATAAATTGTACAAAAAGCTATCGAAATGGGAGATAAAAATTCCAATAAATACGCGAGAAATAAGACCTACACTCAAGTGAGGAGATTTAAATCACTAATCTCTTAATGAGGTGTTGGAATTTTGACCAATCAAACTAATTTTGTTGATTGAATTATAATGTAATTGAGTTTGAGGAGTCAAAATACATTTTGTGATTGGTTAAAATTGTGGGTCTTCCATTCTAAATAAGATCTATCACATTTTAAATGAGATCTATCAATAGTATTTGAATAATGCTATATACACTAATTAGTATATTAACTAGTATACTAATAGATGATGTGACATAATTTAAGAAATTTTTGTTATTTATAATTTGTATAATGGGTAGAGTCAATAATAATGTCATAACTATTATTGTTACACTAATTAGTATACTAATTGGTACATGTAGTACGACCAATAGTGTTTTAACAAATTACAAAATATGTTCAATTTCCAAAAAAATAGAACATATGTATATGTATATACATATATTACAAAGTGATACAGTAGTGTATTACAAAAAATAAATAGAAGTTTTAAGTCATGCTGATCACGTTAAAGTTGTTTTTATTGTAGAGATAATATTAAAAAAATTGAAATTTTGCCGATCAAAAAAAAAAAAAAATTGAAATTTTATTTATTTTTTATATGTTTCTATGCAATTTCTTTTTGGATAGTACTAATCTCCGTTCAATGGGCATTGGTGAAGGATTAATTTTTTTAAAAAAATTTAATACATATATTTATATATTTTCATGCATTTTTATATTTTTTTCACATAGTTAACATGTAGGATGCATGGTCCAATGAAAAAGCTTAGAAACACAAAAAAAAAATTCAAACATAAAATATACAGATGTGACACATATGTTCACATGTGTATTCTATGTTAGGCCTAGGGTCCAATTACTAAGAGGTGGTTTGAGATGATCTAAATAATTATATATTTTTATTTTTTATGAAATATGGGTTGGGTATGAGTTGGGTTTAAAGTAATATAATAGAGAGGTGATGTGACTTAAATAAAATAATATAACTTAAATATAATAGTGACTTTTTAATTTTTTTTTAATGTACCCCCAAACCAAGCCTAAGTTATCTGATGCTTCATACGTTACAAAGATTCCTGAGAGAGACGGTTATTGTTATTTTTCACAATTTCAAAAGCTGACCATTTCTGAATCTTGATGGATCTTTTTTTTTTTTTTTAGATGGTAAAAAATATATTACCAAATAAAAAGAGATATGAAAAGGAAGTGGCATAGAATTCATGTGCCCATATGGGTGAGACTAGCTTTCTTTGTGGGGGAGCATGTGAATCTATTCTAATGATCATAAAGGACGTGGCATAGACAAGTTCCCTTGTCTTCTTCTTCTATTGGAGGACAAAGAAAGTTGTAAATCTTCCTTTCCACCCACAAAAAAAAGTTCATACACATTATTTATGGTAAATTATTCATAGATCTTAATAATTAAATTTAATTTTTATCAATTTTTTTTTTAAAATAAATTTTAATAAAATTATCTTTAAATATAATTTTTTGTGATAATTTGTTATATATGTCGTTAAAAATTAATAATTAATAATTTTTTTGTCACGATTTTTATAAATTGTAGTTAAAATTTACAATTAGTGACTTTTTGTGATGAATTTTTTAAATTGTCGTTAAAAGTTGAGAATTATTGACTTTTTTTTGACGTTTTTTTTAAACTGTCACTAAAATTTATAATTAGTGACATTTTTGTGTCAAAATTTTAAACTGCTATTGAAAATTAATAATTAGTGGCATTTTTGAAATAATATTTAATGAAAAATGTCATTAATTATCATAAAATCTATTAGATAATGAATTAGACTCACACGTAAATTCTCCTATTATGTATTTATTTGTTTTTCTTTAGACTAAGGCCAAGTTTGGGATACTTAAAAAAAGTCAAAAAGTCAAAAAGTTACTCAAAAAGTTAAAAAGTTAATACTATTCACCAAAAGTCAACAATTACGGCTGCACAACTTCCAATCCTAATTTTCCTCTACAAACCAATTTTTACAATTTTTTATTACACATTTTTTCATAAAAAGTCAAAAAGTTAACCCAAACATCCATATTTTTTCTCTCAACTTTTTAGTCAAAAAGATAAAAAGTGTACTTATTTAAGACACCCCAAACAACTCCTAAACAAGCATTAACCTAGTATATAATTATGATATTTGGTTAACATATAATCGTAACTGGATTATATGGTACATAAAACTGTGAGCCCACTTTAGGCCAAGCCAATTACTAAGTTATTTATTTTATAGGGTGTGTTAAATAGATTATTTATATAAAAAAATTATACAAATTAGATATCAATAACTATTTTATTGGATCACATTTGTCTTATAAAAATATAATAGTTTATTTTCAAAATCATATTAACTGTCTATTTTAAAAATAAATAAATATGTCCCGATCATATGGCTATTAAAATCTTATCAATTTAATTTTAGGTATGAAAAATCTACTTAACAAAATCTATAAAATAAACGATTTAGATCATTGAGTTGAGCTTACAATCTCCTTTAAGTAGACCCCATTTCATTTAACTATTATAGAAGGAAATCTTGTCCATTTCATATACTTTTAACAAAGGTAGTATCTTAAACCAGTCACAACGAACATGTAGAACTCACTCTAATTTTAGTTCAAAATTGGCAAAAAAATTGTTTGTATAAAACCATTTTCTAACATGTAGTTATTAAACTGATTAAAACTTAACATACAAAATTGAGTTCTACTTTTACTTGTGTATACACTTTAATGCATACATTGGATATACTTTTAGATTAGCTTCAAAATGTTAGCTTCAGTTCACCATTAGATTGAAGGGTGCTATTGGGCTATGGTGGGCTCTGATCTAGGGACATATTAATGATACAAACCATTCAATGTATACAGCCCGCCATATATATTATCATTGTAAAAAATCATGTTGATAGGATATCAATAGACATTTCATCAAATCACATTCTTGTCAATGATAATTATGATTTTCAAAATAAATTGTTATAGAAATGTGATATAATCAAGTAATTATCGATATCTAATCAATATAATTTTTTACAAAGATTATGTACTCGACGTGCTCTATACATTAAATAGTTGAATGAACGAGATGAGTATGAATTAGAGCCCACCATTGCCTAACAATACCCTTCAGTCCGATGGCGGACTAAAGAGGTGCCAAACCCATAGCTAAAATAACTAATTAAAAAATATATTTTTTAACCAGTAATTTTTCTTATATATTATTTAATAATATTATTTATTTTAATTAATCATCAGTTTTTAAATATGGCCTTGTTTGGCAAAGGCTAAAATAGCCAATTTTAGGTTAAAATTCACAAAAAGACAAAATAGACTAAAATAGCCAATAAGATAAAATGTCACATTAAATCCATAATCATTTCATTTTTCCTCTCACAAACATCACATCTAACAACAAAAAAATGCAATTATCTTTCAAAACATAAAAATTTTAATCTACTAAAATAATCAAAAACTAAAATAATCTATTAAAATAATCAACTTCTCAAACAAGGCCACTGTAGCACTTCACTAGAAATGCTGTAGATACTAAAACTTTCTCTCTAGTCAATTCCACCCCATATTTCTGTGAGGAAAAAAATTTCTCTCAATAGAAAAACAACCAATCAAGTCCTATCCTACTTTCATTTCTTTTACAAAGTAACCAAACATAATGCTTCACTTTAGTTTCTTTTATAAAGTAGAAATCACCAGTCTATCTTTCCAGCTACTTTTCCTTGTGATATATAAAGATATCAATCAAATTTCAATGAACTTTCATTTTTTTAACAACAATGATTCATCCCACTAAAAACATCACCACTAATAGCACTAATGCATTAAAAAAATAGAAAAAAAACAAAAAAAATACAACTCCAAAACCAAAACATCACATCATTTCTGGCGGGATCCACTGCCACCTAATTAGTGGGAGCACTAATTAGTGCTCCCAAGCATTTTTCTTTTTTTAAACAGCAAAGGTGGTATTCCAAAAAAAAAAAAATTTGTCAAAAAATTTAACTTGAATTATATTATGTGGTGAAGACATAATTTCAGTAGAAAAATTTACATTTAAAATGAATTCCCACCGCAAATAATTTTTTTGAATATTTTTAAAAATAAGCTTTTAATTGGCTAAACTATGACACATTTACACTTTATTCCATTGAATTTTAAAACTCAATAGTTAACCATGTCAAAATAATATGTTGTTACAATTAATATTTCCGTTAGAGATTTACATGAAATTAGGTTATTTATTGATTTTTTAAAATAATAATATCTTTATCTAGCAATTTCATTTGAATTTTGTCTCTTATATCATAGTGATAAAATGAAAACGAGATCATTAGATAAGAACATTATTATTTTAAAATTTTAATAAATGTGTGATTTTGTATAAATCATTAACATAATTCTAATAGAAAAAGTTAACAATAATAAGATAATATTCTAAATAGTTAAGTGTTGAGTTTTGAGTTCTAAAATTTATGAGAATAAAATAAAAACGATCTTATTTTCCTTTTAGGCAAGCAATGGAAAATTGCATTGGAAGTTATTAATCTGTGTCATTTTGAACTTTTTTTGCTTTAAAATTGAAGAGAAGTTAGTATAACGAGTAATGTTGTCTTACCAATCCCTCCCATCCCACATATCCCAATCATATCGACAACCACCATCTGTTAGTGCCTCCATGACTTTGTTCATAATCGATCTCCTAGATTAAAAACCCTTAAAACCTCCTGTAGATGTAGATGATACTCCTACCAAAGGTGCAAGATAGGACACTCTGGAGGAATTTCCTTCTCCACATACCCCTACCACAACTTTAATCTTCTTATTACCTTAACTACTCAATTACTATCGGGACTTCAAATTTGGACAACACCCATTAAAACCCATCCACTTGAATTATACTCAATTTCTATTGTCCAATTCAATTGAAAATAGAGAGTCGTACTACACAATTTTTCAATTTTTGTTATTTGATCATATATAATATTACAATGAAATTTAATGGACGGAAATTGAATGCAACATACAAATGATCAAAGAAGCTATCGACGGGATCAACTCCCCTCTATATTTCATCTCTCTATACTTTTCTATACCCTTTTTATGAGTTTTAATTTGGATCTACACTGATAATCTGAGTTATCTATTTCATAAGCCTAGCAATGAAGGTCATTCATGCAAAAATTAACTTCATCGGACAACTAGAAACACGGGAACAATCGCATTTTGTTTTATTAAATGAATAATAAATATAATTAAATTTAAACTATCCATTTTATAAAACAAAATGCGGTTGTTCCCGTGTTTATAATTGTTTGATGAAGTTAATTTTTTGTGTGGATGACTTTCATTGTGAGACCTACGAGGCCGATCAAAAAAATAAAAAATTGTGAGACCTACGAGATAGATGATTCAGATCATCAATGTGGATCTGAATTGAAACCCATAAAAAGGGTATAGAAAAGTGTGGGAAGAAAATGTATGGATGAGAGCTTATCCCGCTGCGAAATGGTAGACAAAAATTCCAATAAATACATGAGAAATAGGACCCACACTCAGGTGAGGAGATTTAAATCACTAATCTTCTAATGAAATGCTAGAGTTCTAACCAAATAAACTAATTCCATTGATTAAGTTATACTATAACTAGCCTATCACCTGTGCTGTGCACGAGATAATTATAAATATTTTATATTTGTTTTAATTTTTTTTAATATATAAATTATGTTTTTTAAGATTTTTTTATAAAAATAATTTAACAATTTTATCAATAACTATAGTGTACAGGAGAAATTAAAAAGGCTACTGCAGTAACTATGCATGGGCTGTATCTATAATTATTTGTATGAGGAGATTTTAAATGCTAATTAGAGATTTTGACCAAATTAATAAATGCAAGCATGTGGATTGAAAAAAGTTAATAAATGCTGATCAGGGATTTTGAACAAATCAATAAATGCTGAGTTTTTTTTTTAAATAAAAAATTTAGAAAATTAAGATTGAGAGATTGGAGCTCCCACAAGGCTTGGGGTTTAAAAACCCCCTTTTTCTTAATATATTTACAATTATCTATATATATGAATTGATATTTTTAAATGTCTTTTTCTTTTTTTTTTTAAATGTCTTCTTTTTTTTTTTCTTTCTTTTTTTATATTATATTAAAGTTTAATATTTTGATAATAATCATATGTGTTGGACTTTTCATGGAATTAAATGTCTTTTTTTAATTATTATATTATATTAAAGTTTAATATTTTGATAATAATCATATGTTTTGGACTTTTCAAATAATTTTTTTTATGCTTTTTCTTAATGCATTAAAGTGTTATTATGAGGGATAATAATTATATGTGTTGGGATTTTTCAAAGAATTCATATGTGTTGGATTTCAAAGAATTTTTTTTATGCTTGTTTTAATGCATTAAAGTGTTATTATGAGGGTAAGACTTGAGGGTTGGGAGAAGTTAATAAACGCTAAGTTTTTTTTTTTAAATCAAAAAATCAAGAAATTTAGATTGGGAGATTGGAGCTCCTACAAGGCTTGGGGTTAAAAATCCCCTTTTGCTTAATATATAGTATAGATTGAGGAGTCAAAATACATTTTGTGATTGGTTAAAATTGTGGATCTCCCCTTTTAAATAAGATATATCACATTTTAAATGAGATCTATCAATAGTGTTTTAACAAATTACAAAATATGTTCAATTTCCAAAAAAATAGAACATAATCATATATATTACAAAGTGATACAGTAGTTGAAAGACTTCTTTTCAAAGTCATGCTAATCACAGCTAAAGTTGTTTTTGATGTAGAGATAATATTTAAAAAAAAAAAATTGAAATTTTAAGGGCAAATTACATATACCTTCTGAGGTTTGAAAAATTATAAATTACCCCTGAGTGTTACATTTGCATAACAAATTAGGAGGCAATTTGTGATGCAAATATAAACCTTAAGGGACAATTTGTTACGTAAATATAAACCTCAGGGGGCGGGATGTAATTTCTCAAACCTCAAGAGGGAATCTGTATTTTAGTCAAACCTTGACGGGGTGTTGGTAATTTGCCCAAATTTTAATTATTTTTTATATGTTTCTATACAATTTCTTTTTGGGTGGTACTAATCACCATTCAACGGGCATTGGTGAAGGATTAATTTAAAAAAAAA
Source organism: Camellia granthamiana (assembly GCA_036172215.1). Taxonomy (NCBI): domain Eukaryota; kingdom Viridiplantae; phylum Streptophyta; class Magnoliopsida; order Ericales; family Theaceae; genus Camellia; species Camellia granthamiana. Next base: position 20,495 of record JAXFYN010001113.1, read on the forward strand.
AAAAAATTTAATACATATTTTATATATTTTCATGCATTTTTATAGTTTTTTCACATATTTAATATGGAGGATGCAGGGTCCAATGGAAAAGTTTAGAGACACATAAAATTCCAAACATTGAATTTGCGTCCAATTAATGAAACTGTGGCCCCACTTTAGGCCCAACCAATGACCTAAGTTATTTATTTTATATGGTGTGTTAAATAGATTATTTATACAAAAAAATTACACGAATTATATATTAGTAACCACTTTATTGAATCACATTTGTCTTATAAAAATGTAACATTTATTTTCAAAATTATATTGACTGTCTATTTTAAAAATAAATAAATATGCTCAGATCATGTGGCTATTAATATCTTATCAATTTAATTTTGATATGAATAATTTACTTAACAAGCTCTATAAAATATACGATTTAGATTATTGAGCTGAGCTTACAATCTCTTTTTAAGTAGATCCATTTCATTTAATGTATTATAGAAGGAAATCTTGTCAATTTCATATACTTTTAACAAAGGTAGTACCTTAAACCCATCACAACGAACATGTAGAACTCACTATAATTTTAGTTCAAAATTGGCAAATTTTTTTTGTATAAAACCATTTTCTAACATGTAGTTATTAAACTAATTAAAACTTAACATAAAAAATTGAGTTCTACTTTTACTTGTGTATACACTTTAATGGATACATTGGATATACTCTTAGATCATCTTTAAAATGTTAGCTAAAGGATCTGGGTCCTCTTTAGTTTGCCATTGGAGTAGAGGGTGTTGTTGGGCCATGGTGGCAATGTGTAGAGCCCGCCAAGTATATTGTTCTTGCAAAAAATGACGATAATCCGATATTAATAGACATTTTAGCAAATCACATTCCCATCATTAGCAAGTATGATTTTCAAAATAAATTGTGATGGAAATACGATTTAATCAAGTGGTTTTCGATATCCGATTAATATAATTTTTTGTAAAGATTATGTACTCGACGGACTTTACACATTGAATGGTTTGGATTATTGAGATAATCTCGGATTAGAGCCCACCACTTCCCAACAACACCCTCTAGTTCGATGGCAGACTATAGCTAAAGTAACTAATTAAAAAATGTATTTTTTTAACAAGTAATTTTTCATATATATTATTTATTTTAATTAATCACTTTTTAAATATTGTAGCACTTCACTAGAAATGTAAATACTTTTTCATATATACTATTTCTCTCTAGTCAATTCCACCCCATATTTCTGTGAAGAAAAAAAGCTTCCTATCGTACTTTCATTTCTTTTATAAAGTGACCAAACATAATGCTTCATTTTAGTTTCTTTTATAAAGTAGAAATGATCGGTCTATCTTTTATCAATCAAATTTCAATACACTTTCATCTTTTAAACAGCAAAGGTAGGATTCCGCCACCGGGGGTGCTGGCTTCGTGGTAAGGAAACTCCTAATCAGAAGAAGGTTTTGGGGTGTGTCTGCGAATGCATTATATTCCTGTCGTATAATAGTCTGGAACGCTTGTTGCAGTGTAGTTGGCATTTACTAGTGCCCTGGTGGGAGATTTTTTCTTATGAATTGAGTTAAATTTGGCTGACAATTAGTTACCCAGGGGTTAGTGCTTGCGGAAGCAATGATGCCCCCAAGGGGAAAAAAAAAAAATTGAAATAAAAAGGTAGGCTTCCAAAAGAAATTGTTAAAAAATTTAACTCAAATTATAATGTGTGGTGAAGATTTAATTTTAGTATAAAAAACTTACATTTAAAATGAATTCCCAGCACAAATAATTTTTTTGAACATTTTTTAAAATAAACATTTGAGTAGCTAAACTATGAGTCATTTACACTTTGCTCTATTGAATAAAATTCAATACAATTAATATTTCCGTTAGAATTCTATTAGGAATTTACACAAAATTAGGTTATTCATTGATTTTTTAAAACAATAATATCCTTATATGGTAATTTCATTTGCATTTTGTCTCATATATCATAGTGGTAAAATACAAATGAGATCACTAAATAAAAATGTTCTTATTTAAATTTTTTAATAAATGTGTGATTTTGTATAAATTATGAACAGAATTCTAATAGAAAATATTAACAATAATAAGATAATATTTAAAAATAGATAAGTGTTGAGTTTTGAAATTTATGACAATAAAATACAAACCACTTTGCTTGGTTTGGATTTTCTAAAAATACTTTCAGAAAATTCTATTTTCATATTTTTCGTTTTTTTTTTACTTAATTTTTTTAATATTTTAAACAAATTTTTTAATTTCTAGACACACATGACATAAATACACTTAAAAAGTATAATTTTTGTAAAAAAATCTTTAAAAAATTCACTAATACAAAAAAAAAAAACGAAAATTCTGTATATTTTTCATATTTTTGTGTATTTATTAATTTTTTTAAAATTTTTTTTCACAAATATTTTACTTTTTAGATATATCTAAGGTGCATCTAAAAAAGTTTTAAAAAAAAATTCTTAAAATTTTAAAAATATTTACTAAAAACAAAAAAAAAAACATGAAAAAAAATTCAATTTTCAAAAAACTCAATTCAGAAAACTGAAACCAAATACATTAAACGCTTTTATTTTCTATTTAGGCTAGCAATGGGAAATTGCATTGGAAATCTCTGTCATTTTGGGCTTTTTTGCTTTGAAATTGAAGAGAAGTTAGTATAATGTGTAATGTTAGAGATTTGCATATTTATATTTATAAATTTATCTACAATGATATAGTATGTGAATTGAATCCATCATCATTTAAATATGTAACAAATTAAAAATTGACACATATCTTACTATATCAGTGTGAATAAAATTATGAATACTTTTTGAGTTCTCACACATTTTCCTCAGTTTTAACATTTGCTGGAAACACTTCCTATCTCTCATTTGGAGGAATATCATGAGTTGTCAGGAGATGGATGGATGGTTTCAAACAAGAATAAAGAAGTTTATGACTTAGATGTATGGATCTCGAATTTATTTCGAATAAAATTGTATAGTTAAGCTTAAATTTATATAACATGGGATTCATGCGTAAAATAAATTTAAACTATAAGATGATAATTATGAATAATTAAGTCCGAATTTATAATATTATTGTTCAAAAAATAGTCTCTGCTCAAATCAATTAATTGCTAGTTTGATCATTTCTACTTTATAAGAGGCTACTTTAATTCTGGATAAATTATACTAACTTCTCTTGAATTTAAAAAAATATATATATATAACAAAATTTATAATTTTGGCATAATTATATTGGACTCCTCTAAGATTTTATATTTAACAATTTTTTCGTCAATAATTTATTAGTCATATAAATGAAAAATGATATCATATATTTTACACTGAAATATACATGTTTTTCCTCGTTGATCATTGTAATGAATTTTAGCTTTCATTTTATCAGAAGGGAGATCAATATAATTATATCGAAAATATAAAGTTATTTGTATTTTCTCTATACATCAAGTGAGCTCAGTGTAATCTACCCATTAAAAAAGGGGCAAATTACATATACCCCCTTGAGATTTAGTAAAATTACAGATACCCCCCTGAGATTTGAGAAATTACAGATATCCCCCTGAAGGTACTATTTGCATAACAAATAGGAGGTAAATTGTTATGAAAATATAAATCTCAGGTGATAATTTGTTATAAAAATATAAACTTCAGGGATTATCTGTAATTTCTGAAACCTCATGGGGTATCTGTAATTTAGCTAAATCTCGAGGGAGGTATATGTAATTTGCTCTTAAAAAATATGTATTGCCAACAGAGATTAACGAAGGCGTTTGGTGCAATAGTGAGTGTATATATATATATATTAAGGCAAATTAAGTATGTTGATGAACCAATGACAAGTACAGATCAAAGATTTCATCTAGAAACTGAAGGGACAAACATAAAAGTTTGAGATAATAAACAAAGCATGAATCAACCAATGACCAAGCACTGAAAAGCTAGCACGCAAGGAGCCAATCTAAAATACTAAAGAAAACTGAAAATAACCAAAATTGTAAATGCATTTGGTCTAATAGTTATCATCATTTTGTAGTGTATGGTTGTGAATTTAAATGGTGGTTGTTAAGCTTATATATATGTATTGTTGGACAATTATTGTCCGTTTTATGTAATAAGTTTCATATTTATAATTACTTTTTTCTTGATTGTAAAGAATAAAAAAAAATAAAAAAAATAAACACTAATAAGACATGTTAAAGGGAAAATTCTATTTTTACACACTTAATTATCTCAATGCACATACTTAATGAAATATTATTTTAATGACAATTATATCCTAAATTCAAATGACCATAATGGACATCTACCAACACTTACAATATTATATAAAAATATTCTCTGCACACATCTTTTAAAAATAAAAAAATCTCAGTGTAGACCTTTTGATTAAAAAAAACTAGAAACTAAACCCTAGTTTTTTTTTTTTTTTTTTCATTGTTGTCACTTTGCGTACTACACATTCTATACTTTTCTATTGCTTGCAAATAAATCAATACTCTCATAACTACTCTTATATTGCTTGAATTTGTATGTTTATACTCTATTATTTATATTGTTTCTTATTAGTTGCATAATTTTTGCTTAATTTTGTTATGGAAGAATTGCAAACAATAAAAATTCAAGCTCAAGCAAAATAATGTCTGGGAAGAGAGTATGGGGACATATTTTGTAAATGACAACACGTGGCCAAGGTGGTACTGGAGTAACAATTGAGGTGCCACGTGTATTGGTCATGGCACCGAGGTGATCTCGGCTAGGCCTAGGTTATCTGCGGAGATATCGAAATTCGAAATAAACGGATAGGGGACAAGAGTCCTAGATTTGGGGATGATCTCATTCTGGATAAGGATAAAGCTCTTAGGTAGTTTTATCCCTATCTAGCTGAGCGTCTAGGATGAGCATTGAGCTAGAGTCCATTGAAGTTAGGCTTTTACAAGGATTGGGTTAGTGCTGACTATGAAAGTAAGGCACTCTCGTGGGTCTAAGGTACACTTTTTGTATTCTGGCTAGTGAGTTAAGCACTATTTGCTATCTTTGAGAGATAACTAAGTACTGACTTGATCGTTTGAGTGCCTCCAGGTGGACGAACCACTACCGAAGTCTTATCTTTCTGTGACAAGTTGTTTGGGCACGATCTATTCTGCATATGCTCTCCTGCTGAGTTCCTGTTTAACAATGTGGTTAGAAATCAACACACACACTAGGTATGAAAGTGAAAAGCATTGAAGAGGATGATCATGATTCCTATGAGCATTGAGAGATAACTGTTTCAGACTCCACACAGTTGGTTTCTCCTGCATCTGATTATTCTTTGTCTCATTTTCATCTTTAGCATTGTCGCTTAGGGCATATTTCTGTTAGTAGATTAAAGTCTTTGGTTTCTAGTGGTCAGTTGGGTCATGTACTTCTTGATCATTTTGATTGTTTGCCTTGTCAACTTACAAAACAACCTGCTTTATCTTTTAATAAAAGTACTTCTGTTTCCCATGCACCTTTTGATTTCATACATTTTGATATCTGGGGCCCATCACCTATTATTACCATGGGGGGATCTCGTTATTTTGTTATCTTTGTTAATGATTTTTCATGATTTACTTAGCCATTTCTCATGAAAAATTGATCTGAATTTAAACAAATTTATTATACCTTTGCAACCTTAAACCCAATTTTCAAAGAACATTAAAATTTTTCGCTCTGACAATGCTATGGAGTATTAAGATTCGGATTTTCTCTCTTTTCTTCAGTGTCATAGAACTCAGCCTCATCGTTCCTGTGCTGGCACGTTCCAGCAAAATAGACGTGCTGAACAGAAACATTGGCATATTCTCGACACTACTTGAGCTCTTTTTCTCTCTTCTTCCTGTCCTAAAAACTTTTGGGGGGAAGCTGCACTTACTGCTGTGTATACTATTAATTGTGTTTCCACTCCTGTCATTCATAATCAAACTCCCTTTGAACATCTGTATGGCACTAGCCCTCCATACACACATCTTTGGGTTTTTGGGTCTGCATATTTTGTCCTCCTTCACCCTCATGAACACACCAAACTTGACCCTTGTTCTCGTCTTTGTTGCTTTCTCGAGTATGAGATTGAACATAAAGGCTATTGTTGTTGGGATCCTATCTCTAAGCGTCTTTGTACATCCCGTCACGTGATTTTCTGAGAGCATAAAATGTTTTCATCTCTATACTCGTTTCACTTACCCTCACCCTTTACCTCCATCATGTATACTAATCCTTCCACAGATCTCTTCTCTAATGCATTTGATGTAGGTTCCTTATTTGTAGAGATACCTTTGTTGATCCCTAATCCCGTTCAGACTGCTCTCTCTGACGGTCCACTGCTTATTGCGCTTTCTAGCTTGCCTTCTACCTCTCCATCAAACCTTCATTCTACAGCTCTTTCCATCGGTCGTCCACATCGAGTAACTTAACCACCTATTCATCTTCATGATTATATTGTCGAGTCTACTACTTTTTCTACTTATAAACCTACCTCCTATCGTGAGGCTTATACTAATCCTCTTTGGCAGCAAGCTATGACTAATGAACTACAGGCTTTAGACAAAACTCATACCTGGGATGTTGTTAATCTTCTTCCTTAAAAGACTGCGATTGGCTGCAAATGGATATACAAAATAAAGGCCCATTTTGATGGCTCTATTGAGTGGTACAAAGCCCGTCTTGTTGCAAGGGGCTTCACATAGGAATATGGCATTGATTATGAGGAGACTTTTGCTCCGGTTGCTCGGCTTACCTTTTTGCGTATCTTAATTGCTATTGCCACTGCTCACCACTGGGATCTCTTTCAGATGAATGTCAAAAATGCCTTTCTTAATAGTGATTGTCTTGAGGAAGTCTACATGTAACCTCTCCCTGAATCTGCTTATCCGGCTCATAAGGTTTGCAAACTACAGCATGCTCTCTATGGTCTCAAGCAAGCCTCACGAGCTTGGTTTGCTAAATTCAGTTCCATCATCTATGACTTCGGCTTCACCTTTAGCTTATATGACTTTCCTCTATTTGTTTGGACCACTCCTTATGGCACCACTCTTCTTCTTCTTTATGTGGATGATATGATTATCATCGGTGATGATGTGGCTGGTGTTCTTAGCCTCAAACAATTTGTCAATCGTCAATTTGAGATAAAGGATCTTGGTACTCTCAATTATTTCTTAGTGCTTGAAATCTGTCACGATTCCACTGGTTATTATTCGTCACAAGCCAAATATGCATCAAATCTTCTGGCACGTACTGGTCTTATCGATTGCAAGACTACCTCTACTCCCGTTGATCCTCAGATTTGTCTCACTCCTTTAGACAGGGATCTTTTCTCTAATGCTACTCTTTATCGCCACCTAGTAGGTAGTCTTGTTTATCTCACTATGACTTATCCTGACATTACCTATGCTGTCCATCTTGTTAGTCAGTACCTGTCGGCTCCTCGCACCCCGTATTATACTGCTCTACTTTGCATACTTTACTACCTCAAAGGCACTATGCTCTATGGCCTTTACTACTTGTGGCTCGCATTTTTTTCGTTGCCCCCCTTTTGGAAGGATTTGAAAAGAAGGCCTCACAGTTCGGACTCCCGCGATTTTGAATCTAATCTCACAAGTGCAATGTGAAATTGATAAATACCAAAGAGTCCAAATCCGGCAAATCGTTTTTGGAAAATCAATTTTCAATCAAATAATGCCAAAATTGGACTGTTTTGCCAGATACAGAGTCGCTACATAAATATTTTATTTTGGAAAAATTTAGGAAATCCTGACTCATGCCAAAGGCCATGTGTCCGTCATCACCAAAGTTGCCTCAGCTCGGGAACTTAGGTACGAAAGGGGAAGGTCATGAATTAAGCACCCCCCACTCGCCCGATCAAAGATCGGCCTCTACTAATCATGATATGACTTTTATAAACATCATGTACTCTTATTCCGGTTATTAGCTAACATTACTATGTGATACACAGAAGCAAGTGCAGACTAAAATTGTAAGAATTGGAACAATTTAACTCATGTTTGTTTGCGAAAATGGTTTGAATTTGCCACCTCAAGTGGGCTTAAAGTATGTAGATTTGCCACCAAATATAGTGGGCCTAAAACATGACTTGCCACTCAACAAAGTGGGCTTAAAACTTACATTTGTTGAATTATCCCAATTCAAACAACAAGCCTTCATCCACAGGCATTCATTCAGCTTAACATTTAAGCACATAGCCTCATGGTAAGCATGCTAAACATGGCAACATTCACATTCATGCAAGTATGTTAAAGCATTAACAACTCACCTAGTACTCCAAGCTTGGAAGATGTGAGTTAGAAAATAATGCATAATTCCTAACTATGTTAAGATGTCTAATGCAGCACATGCAATATGCAATTAATAGGCTCGGCTACTAATATGACATATGAACAATTTGATAACATGCGTTAAACATGTATTCAAAGAAGTATTGAAATGACAATGCAGTTTGAATGATGCGCTGAGCCTTGGTGCATGCAATACGAATAAATGAATGCAAGCATGCAATATGCTAATGTAAACATGTCCTTAATCTAACCATCAAAAGCGATTAAGTAAAAGGAAGAAAGATGTGAGGTTGGAAGACATACACACACGCACGCACACTTATTACAACATTATGCCATCGCGAAGGAGGGTCCAAATGAATAAGAGCTAACTAGCTACGCTAATTAAGCTAACTAATTATTACAAATCGAAAACTAATTAACTATTCTAGCTAACTAATTAATTACCTAGCTAATTAATGGATTACAAGTTAATTGCAGGTAAACTAAGTAATCAACTACTTAGCCCCGGGAGGTGATGGATATGCATGCGCATGCTCGATTCTACACCCGAAATGCCACTGCTTTGCTGCTACAACCCTCTATTTGCACATTTGATCACTAAAAATTTTGCCAACTTTCAGAACACCTCTGCTTCACCTTACCATCACATTGTGCAAGAATCACTAATGACAGACAAAAGGGACAAGGGGCCGGTCGGCTACCATTGGTGGTCGGTCGACCACTGATGGTGGCTGTCGGCCATTGTTGGTTCACACTTTCATGTTGCAACAGAGAGCAAAACAGAGCAAAACAATGTATTCTCACAGATTATTTGTACTGTTACCCTCCTTATCATTACACAAGCTCAACGGAGAGAAATTCTTGGCCCTTAAACCATCAATCAAGCAATTTCCATACATAATGGCTAAGGAACCAAGTTTATATAAGTTTAATAAATGCACAAACAAGACCGAAATGACCACCACCCTATCATGGATGATCAAGGGAAACGGTGACCAAGAAAAATGGCACATTTCATCACTTTTGAGTATGAAATGTCTTATTTTTCTTGTGTTCAAGCTAACGTCCGGTTTGAACACATGCAATGCAATACAAAGAGATGATTATCTTGCCTCTTTTACTTGTCAATTTCGTTTACTCATTTTAATTACCAAGTCATTCTTTAATTGATTAGTCCATTGGTGAGTGTCCTATAATAGAAAGAGGGCTCAAACCACAACTTGCTTTAGGCATGAAAGAGGCATTACATTGTTGGTAATGAACCTCCCTAAGAGATAAAACCATTAGGTGTAGCACCTCCATTTCACACTTAGGCAAACAAGTGGTTTGAAATCACTTTCAAAGTAAACAAAAGAGTGAAAAATTAAGGGAGATTACAGAGATTTTAAGTGCTGAAATGAAGTGGAAAAAGCACTAAAAACATGCAACCAAGTCACATGAATGATGGTTAAAGCCTTAAAACAACAAGCCAGTGTAAGGACTTACACTATAACTATACAAAACAAGCCTCAACTGAACTAACCAGCCCAAAACAGAGCCAAAACAGGTTATTTCAGAGGCAAAAACATGCTGGACTTAAGCTAAGCTAAGCTAGAAAAACATGCTAACATGTGAAGCTATCTAGGCATGCAAACAAGACACAAGGAGGGGACGCTAACCCTCCAATTTTGGACTTCAAAATAAGTTTTTGGCCACTGAAAATACTCTGAAATTCAGTGGTTAAAAGGCTCAAAAAAGTTGATTTGAAAGTAATAAACAAAGGCACAAAAACTTAGCAAACTAGTAAGTAAGAAGGGTGAACCGCCTCTAACTAAAAAAGGGCTCAAACCACCACTTTTAAGTCACAAAAACAGAGCTTGTTATACTTCAAAATCAGGCCAAAAACAATTAAAATAGATGGCAAAACAAGTATACTAAACAAGTAGACAAAGTAAGTAAACTACCTCTTGAAGTAAAGAGCAACTCTAGGCACAAATCCAAGCTAAAACCACTTGCTAGAGCTCAAAACAAGCCTCAAGGAACCTCATCTCAAATAGAAGTAACTTTGATCAAGGTTGTGTATGTAAAAGTGTAGAGGAAACTAGCTACAAAGCACAAAGTTGTAAGAGAGAGAGAGAGAGAAATCTAGAAAGAGAGATAGAGAGATAATTTTGTTCCAAAATTGCTAACCTCCAAAAATGGGGGAGAAACTCCCATATATATAGAAAAACACTCATTAAGCTTAGAAACATCCCACTATACACGTGTAGGGAGATGCAGCTCACTGTGCTAACAGCTGGCACATTTATCAACAAATATTTGGAAAAAGACATTGGTGGCCGACCGGCCACACCTCTGGCCAACAACCATTGTCCATGGCCGATAGCCTATGGTGGTGGCCAACAGGTCACCAAAAGTTCTATGCAAGAAAAACCAAGGTTTTGGTCCAAAACAAGACACAAAACAGATAAGGTTTCAAGGCTCAAAGGTAGGGCACTCCACCGAGGACTTCGAGCACTCAAAACGAATACATGCAATCGGAATCATCGAGTGCACAAGCGATGATGTTCTAGTCTTGAGAATGGTGAAAAATGGAGTGTCTACACTACTCTGCTCACTCTTCTCTCGAGCTTCGTTTCTTTTTTTGATGCTGTTTGGGCTGGGGATCCTACTGATCGACGCTCCAACATGGGTTTGTGTTTCTTCTTAAGAGATTCTCTTCTTACTTGGCACAGCAAGAAATAATTCCTCACTGCTCACTCTAGTACTGAAGCTGAATACCGTACTTTTGCTAACACTACTCAAGAACTTTTGTGGCTTCGCTAGCTTCTTGCTGATATGGGTGTTTCTTCTTCTAGTGCTACCTCTGTCTATTGTGACAATCAGAGTGCCATTTAGATTGCTCACAATGATGTCTTCCATGATCACACCAAACATATTAAGATTGATTGTCATTTCATCCAACAGTATATTACATGCGGCACCTTAAGTTTCCAAACTCAATGTGGGTAATGCTTACCCACCTTGAGTTTGAGGAGGGCTATTAATGTATATTATATTATACTTATTTATCTGTATCTCTATCTCTATTTACTTGTATCTCTATCCCTATCTTCTTGTATCTCTATCTCCTTCTATACTTATCTAGGTTTCTTTTCAGTCTATATATACAGACTTCTCCTATTGTATTTATTCATTCAATTCAATATAATACATACACATAATTTTCCCTTTCTTTCAACCATTCTAACAATTCTAATAGAAAAATTTAACAATAATAAGATAATATTTTAAATAGTTAAGTGTTGAGTTTTGAGTTTTGAAATTTATGGCAATAAAATACAAACGGTTTTATTTTCCTTTTAGGCAAGCAATGGGAAATTGCATTAGAAGTTATTAATCTATGTCATTTTGAACTTTTTTTGCTTTAAAATTGAAGAGAAGTTAGTATAATGGGTAATGTTGTCCTACCAACCCCTCGCATCCCACATATCCCAATCATATGGACACTATCACCTATTAGTGCCTTCATGACTTTGTTCATAATTGATCTTCTAGATTGAAAACCCTTAAAACCTCTCGTAGATGTAGATGATATTCCTACCGGAGGTGCAAGGTAGGACACTCTGGAGAATTTCCTTCTCCACATAACTCTACCAAAACTTTAATCTTCTTATTAGCTTTCCTACTCAATGAGTATCGAGACTTCAAATTCAGACAACACCCATTAAACCCCATCCACTTGAATTATACTCAATTTCTATTGTCCAATACAATTGAAAATAGAGAGTCGTACTACACATTTTTTTAATTTTTGTTATTTGATCATATATAATATTACAATGAAATTTAATGGAGGGAAATCGAATGCAACATACAAATTGTACAAAGAAGCTATCAAAGGGATCAGCTCCTCTCCATACTTCATATCTTCATACTTCTCTATATCCTTTTTATGGGTTTCAATTCGGATCCGCACTGATATTCTAAGCTATCTATCTCATAATCTTAGTAATGAAGATCATCCATACAAAAAATTAGTTTCATCGGACAACTATAAACAAGGGAACAATTGCATTTTGTTTTATAAAATGAATGATAAATATAATTAAATTTAAATTATCCATTTTATAAAACAAAATGCGATTGTTCCTATGTTTATAGTTATTCAACAAAGTTAATTTTTTGCATGGATGACTTTCATTACTAGGCTTATGAGATAGATAGATTAGATCATTAGTGCGGATCCGAATTGAAACCCATAAAAAAATGTGTATCAAAGTATGGAGAGATAAGGTATGGAGGGGAGCTTATCCTGCTACCAAAATGGGAGACAAAAATTCCAATAAATACACGAGAAATAGGACCCATACTCAGGTAAGGAGATTTAAACCACTAATCTTCTAACGAAGTGCTGGAGTTTTAACCAATCAGACTAATTTCATTGATTAAGTTATACTATAATTGAGGAGTCAAAATACATTTTGTGATTGGTTAAAATTGTGGGTCTTCCATTTTAAATAAGATCTATCAAATTTTAAATGAGATCTATCAATAGTGTTTTAACACATTACAAATATGTTAAATTTCCAAAAAAAGTAGAACATAATCATATATATTACAAAGTGATACAGTAGTTGAAAGACTTCTTTTTAAAGTCATGCTAATCACAGCTAAAGTTGTTTTTGATGTAGAGATAATATTAAAAAAAAATTGAAATTTTAATTGTTTTTTTATATGTTTCTATACAATTTCTTTTTGGATGGTACTAATCATCGTTCAATGGGCATTGGTGAAGGATTAATTTTTTTTAAAAAGATTTTTAATACATATTTTATATATTTTCATGCATTTATATATATATATATATTTTTTTTCACATATTTAATATGGAGGATGCAGGGTCTAATGGAAAAGCTTAGAAACACAGAAAATTCTAAACATAGAATACACAAATGTGACACATATGTGGGCATATGTATTCTATGTTCGACCTAGGGTCCAATTAATGAAACTGTTGGGCCACTTTAGGCCCAACCAATGACCGAAGTTATTTATTTTATATGGTGTGTTAAGTAGATTATTTATATAAAAAGATTACATTGATTAGATATAAGTAACCATTTTATTGGATTACATTTGTCTTATAAAAATGTAACAGTTTATTTTCAAAATCATATTGATTGTCTATTTTAAAAATAAATAAATATGCTCGGATCATGTGGCTATTAATATCTTATCAATTTAATTTTGGTATGAATAATTTACTTAACAAGTTCTATAAAACAAACAATTTACATCGTTGAGTTGAGCTTACAATCTCCTTTAGTAGACCCCCATTTCATTTAATATATTAGAAGGAAATCTTGTCCATTTCATATACTTTTAACAGATGTAGTACTTTAAACCCGTCACAATGAACATGTAGAACTCACTCTAATTTTAGTTCAAAATTGGTGTTTTTTTTTTTTTTTTTTGATATAAAACCATTTTCTAACATGTAGTTATTAAACTGATTAAAACTTAACATACAAAATTGAGTTCTACTTTGACTTGTGTATACACTTTAATGCATATATTGAATATACTCTTAGATCATCTTCAAAATGTTAGCTAAAGGATCTGGCTCCTCTTCAGTTAGCTATCAGACTAGAGGGTGCTGTTGAGTCATGGTGGCAATGTGTAGAACCCACCAAGTGTATCATCTTTGCAAAAAATCACGATAATTGGATATCAATAAACAATTTCATCAAATCACATTCTTGTCAATAAGTATGATTTTCAAAATAAATTGTGATAGAAATACAATCTAATCAAGTGGTTATCGATATTCAATTCATATAAGATTTTGTAAGGATTATGTACTAAACGGATTCTACATATTGAATAGTTTGAATTATTGAGATAATCCCAAATCCAAGCTCACAACTTCCCAACAACACTCTCTAGTTCGATGGCTAACTAAAAGGTAGCCAAACCCCTAGCTAAAGTAACTAATTAAAAAATGTACTTTTTCATATATATTATTTAATAATATTATTTATTTTAATTAATCACTCTTTAAATATCGTAGCAGTTCACTAGAAATGCTGTAAATACTAACTTTCTCTCTAGTCAATTCCATTCCATATTTCTGTGAGGAAAAAATCTTTTCTCAATAGAAAAACAACTAATCAAGTCCTATCCTACTTTCATTTCTTTTATAAAGTAACCAAACATAATGCTTCACTTTTCATTTATAAAGTAAAAATGACCAGTCTATCTTTCCAGCTACTTTTTATCAATCAAATTTCAATTCACTTTCATCTTTTAAGCAGCATAGGTAGGATTCCACCACCGGGGTGGTGGCCTGGTGTTAAGTCAACTCCTAATCAGGAGAAGGTCTTGGGATCGATACTTGGGCGTGTCTGTGGATGCATTGTACTCCTGTCGCATAATAGTGTGGGACGGTTGTTGTTGTGGGGTAGTTGGCACCTACCAGTGCTTTGGTGGGGCATTTCTTCCAATGAGTTGAGTTAAATCTAACTTGCAATTGGGTTACCTAGGAGCTAGGGCTTGTGGAAGCAATGATACCCCCAAGGAGCTTCCTTTTTTACGTTAGAAAAAAAAAAAAAAAAAAAAGAAATGTAAAAGGTAGGATTCCAAAAAAAATTGTCAAAAAATTTGACTCGAATTATAATATATGTGGTGAAGATTTAATTTCAATAGAAAAACTTACATTTAAAATGAATTCCCACCACAAATAATTTTTTTGAATATTTTTTAAAATAATTTTTTTGAGTAGCTAAACTATGACTCGTTTACACTTTACTCTGTTGAATTTTAGAATTCAATAGTTAACCATCTCAAAATATTATGTTGTTACAATTAATATTTCTATTAGAATTTTGTTAGGAATTTACACAAAATTAGGTTATTTTTTGATTTTTTAAAACAATAATATATTTATTTGGTAATTTCATCTATATTTTGTCTCATATATCATAGTGGTAAAATACAAATGCGATCACTAGATAAAAAGATAATTAACAATAATAAGATAATATTTAAAAATAGGTAAGTGTTGAGTTTTGAAATTTATGACAATAACATACAAACGCTTTTATTTTCCTTTTAGGCAAGCAATGGGAAATTGCATTGGAAATCTTTGTGATTTTGGGCTTTTTTGCTTTAAAATTGAAGAGAAGTTAGTATAATGTGTAATATTAGCGATTCACACATTTATATTTATAAATTTATCTATAATGATATAGTATGGGAATTGAATTCACCATCATTAACTATATAATAAATTAAAAATTGACAGATATCCTATTATATTAGTGTGAATAAAATTATGAACACTTTGAGTTCTCACACATTTTCATTACTTTTAACATCTGCTGGAAACACTCTCTATCTCTCATTTGGAGGAATATCATGAGTTGTCAGGAGATGGATGGAAGGCTTCAAACAACAATAAGAATAAGAATAAGAATAAGTTTATGACTTAAATGCATGGATCTCGGATTTATTCTGAATAAAATTTTATAGTTGAGATTGAATTTATGTAGTATGAGATTTATGTGTAAAATAAATTTAGACTATAAAATGATAATTTTGAATAATTAAGTCTGAATTTATAATATTATTGTTCAAAAAATAGTCTCTGCTCGAATCAATTAATTGCTAGTTTGATCATTTCTACTTTATAAGAGGCTACTTTATTTTGTGGATAAATTATACAAACTTCTCTTGAATTAAAAAAATATATATATATATATAACAAATTTTATAATTTTGGCATAATTATATTGGACTCTTCTAAGATTTTATACTTAACCATTTTTTCATCAATAATTTATTAGTCATATGAACGAAAAATAATATATATTTTACACGGAAATGTACATGTTTTTCCTTGTTGATCATTGTAATTAATTTTAGCTTTCATTTTATTAGAAGGGAGGTCCGTATAATTATATCGAAACTATAAAGTTATTTGTACTATATATCAAGTGAGCTCAGTGTAATCTACCTATTAAAAAAAATATGTA
Source organism: Camellia granthamiana (assembly GCA_036172215.1). NCBI lineage: Eukaryota > Viridiplantae > Streptophyta > Magnoliopsida > Ericales > Theaceae > Camellia > Camellia granthamiana. Next base: position 36,866 of record JAXFYN010001113.1, read on the forward strand.
TTGCTAACAGAGATTAACCAAGGCGTTTCGTGTAATAGTGTATATATATATTAAGGCAGATGAAGTATATTGGTGAACCAATGACAAGTACAGATCAAAAGGTTTCATCTAGAAACTGAAGGAAGAAACAAGAAAGTTTGAGACAACAAACAAAGCATGAATCAACCAATGACTAAGCACTGAAAAGCCAGAAGGCAAGGAGCCAATCTAAAATACTAACGAAAATTAAAAATAACCAAAATTGTAACGCATTTGGTCTAATAGTTATATAACATGACTTTGTATTATATGTTGAAATATAGTATACAGAATATTCTTAAATAGGACTCTTTTTTGTTATGCCATTGTTTAGGCCTTAATTTTATTTCCTTGTCTATATTGCCTTGATTTTATTTCATTTTCTATGATATTTCCTATCTTGTACGGTTTCCTAATATTGTACATATTGATCTATATATTCATGGGCTGACCTCAATTGAGATTAAGCCAATTCATTCTTTTATTCTTCTTGGTATCAAAGCCTAAAAAACCCTAGCTACCCTTTTTTCCTCTCTCTTAACCAGCCACCACCGAAACGCCTTTCCAGCCACCATCCACTAGTCGACAACCTCTCTCTTCCTCTCCTAGCTAGTCTAAACTCCTTCCCAGTCCCTACCCACCAGCTGACAGCCCCTCTTCCCCAGCCGAGGGCTATATGAGTGCCAACCAGTCTCTTATGTAAATGAGACTAGTTCGGTTCTGTCCTTAGGGTTTGTTATACCCTTTTTCCTTGTTTGGATGCTCCAAGTTAATAAGTTGAGCATTTTTTTTCCCCTCCTGTTTGTGGAGTGGGCTACTGGCTTTATTTGGTTGCATTTAATGAGATAGGCCGTTGAGTTTTTTTTTTGGCCTCTTGTTTTTGTTTTTTGGACTGTGTTGCTGTGACTTTGTGTGTCTTTCAAACCTATGACCATGACTGATGAGACACCTCATGTCGCTCCTTCTCCTGAGACCGTTAAACGTATTCCCATGGGCTTTGATTTTTCTATTTCTCACCACACTCCTATTCATCGCATTACGAGTGTGGTGCTAAATGGGAAAAATTTGCCGCTTGGAGCCGTTCCCTTAAACTTTATTTAGGGGGCAAGGGCAAAGCTCATTGGCTCTTGCCTTCTACTACCCAGCCTGATGAGACCGACCTTAAACGGACCCAGTAGGATATTGATAATTGCACTATTTGGGTTGAATGTTTAATTCTATAAGGGATTGTATCTATCACATGTTTCTTTATTGCATCACAGTCCCTAGGCTCTGGTGTGCCTTGTCCCAGATGTATGCCCATGCTCATAATGATGCTCGCATCTTTGAGCTTTATCAAGATATTGCTCATGCCTCTTAGTTTGCGTTGGGCCTTTCTGTGCCCGAGTTCTTTGGATACCTTTAGGATCGTTGGGAAGAATTGGCTCGATATGAACCTTTGAAAGATTTACCTACCGCTGCTGCTTCTCTTATGTCCAAACGTCTTGCTTGCCAGTACACTTACCAGTTTTTGATCAGTTTAAACTCTGAGTTTGAATCTCTTTGAACTCAGATTTTAAACACCTCTCCTTTGTCCTCCCTCTATAAGACATTCGCTATCATTGATAGTGATGAGCGTCGCCAGCGTTTGGTTCAGCCGAGCTCTCCTTCAGTCTCTCTAGTTTTATCTGATCAGATAGCCCTTGCTACCAAATTTGGCTCTCGGGGTTCTTTGGGTTCCATTACTTTCCATCATTGTGGCGCTTTTGGGCATGTCAAGGCGCGTTGCGTCAAACTTCATCCTTAGTTGAGGCAATGTTCTACTCGTTCTCGTGGTCCTAGTACCGCTCGCACAGCTGCTTTAGTGGAAGTTGCTCCTATCCCTATGCCTTCTACTATCCTGTAGGAGTTACAGACTTAGATTGGTTAGCTTCAGGCTTAGCTTGGATCCCTTGCTAGTTCTCATGGCCCACCACCTTCCACTGCTGCCACCGTTGCTATAGGTACATCTACTGTTTTCCATGTTCGGCCTGCTAGTCCCTCATGGGTTCTGGATTCTAGGGCTAATAATCATATGACAAGTAAGTTTTTCTTTCTTTCTTCTCCAATCCCTAATACCATAGCCCAATCTATTTGCCTCGCTGATGGTTCTTTAGCTATTATTCATCATAAGTGTGTCGTGTCTTCATCTCCTACCCTTACTTTATCATCTGTTTTATATGTCCCCAATTTTGCATATAATCTCTTATCTGTTAGTCGTCTTGCCAAATAGTTTAATTGTGTTGTCATCTTCTTATACTCTTCTTGTCGTTTATAGGACTTGAGTTCAAAGAGGATTTTTGGCAAGGGTTATGAGCGTGATGGGCTTTACTACTTTTGAGACCCACCGGATGAGCCTTCTCCTTCTTATTTAGCTAGTTTGCAGGCCTCTATTTTGCCTGCGTCTTTGTCTTATGTTTTTAATATTCAAACTTTAGAACTTTGGCATGCTCGTATAGGTCATGTTAATTTTCAGTATTTATGTCATCTTTTTTCTCTATTTTAATAAAGCTTGCAAAGATTTTGAATTTCATTGCATGGTTTGTGAGTTGTCTAAACATACTTGTACTAATTATATCCCTCACATGACTCGTCCTCCTACTGCCTTTGACCTTATACATTCTGATGTGTGGGGGCCTTCACTGGTTACTGCTTTTTCTGGTTATAGATGTTATGTAACCTTTATTGATGATTACACTCGGTGCACATGGATCTATCTTCTTCATCGTAAGTCCGAAGTGTTCTTCATTTTTGTTCAGTTTTTACAAAATGATTAACACTCAATTTTGGACAATTTTTTGGAATATTCGTTTTGATAATGGTGGGGAATATATTTCTCATGAATTTTGTTCCCATCGATATCAAGCTGGTATTTTTCAACAATTTAATTGTCCTCGGACCCCTAAACAAATTAGTGTTGTTGAATGCAAAAACCGTCACATTATGTTTGTTATCCGTTGTCTCCTTTGGGGAATACATGTTTCCAAATCTTATTGGTAGATGGTTTTCCTCATTGCTGTTTACCTCATTAATAAGACACCCAATCGTGTGTTGCGTGGTCTTTCTCCATTACATATTCTTATGCCCATTACAACTATGTTTCCTATATTACCTCGTGTCTTTGGGTGTATCTGTTTTGTTTAGAATCGAAATCCCACTCACACTAAATTAGATGACACGTTCATTTGGTGTGTTTTCTTAGGGTACTCTTCCATATCCAAGGAGTATAGATGCTATAATCCTGTGTCTCATCATTTTCATCAAACTTTGGATGTTACTTTTTGTGAAGATGTCACATACTTTGGTACTAATCCTCCTTTGCAAGCTTTACACCCGTTTCTTCTAGTATTCACCCGGTGCCAATTATGGATGAGGTTAAGGTTGAGGTTGAGGTTGCTCCCCTTCTTTCTCCTCACCCTTCCCCTTATTTCCTTCCTTAACTGTAGGTGTACTCTCGTCGTTTACGCTTTCAACTACTCTCTGCCGCCTCTCTGATCTATGGGTAAGGTACCTCTTATCTATCTCCTCCCTCTCCTCTACCTCCTCGTTGTAACCCACCTCGGGCTTGATACCCTCCAGCTCAGTTGAGTTGTTTGAGTAGTACTAATCATCATATTTCTCAATATCTTTCCTATGGTAGGGTTTCAGACTCTTATCTCTCTTTCCTTGGCAAACTTAACTCGGAGCCTATTCCTTGTTCTATGTCAGAGGCCCTTCAAAATCCAAATTGGGTAGTGGCTATGCAGACTGAGATGGCAGCCTTAGAATAGAACCATACTTGGGATCTTGTACCTTTACCTCTTGAGGAAATCACCGTTAGTTACAAGTGGGTATTCACTATCACGTATCTTGCAGATGGCTCACTTGACTATTACAAGGCCTGCTTGGTGGCCAAAGGTTTCACACAAAATCCTGGCAAGAATTTTGCCGCCACTTTTGCCTCTATTGCCAAGCTTACTTTTGTGCGTCTCCTCCTCTCTCTTGTAGCATCACATTCTTGGCCTCTTCATCAGCTTGACATCAAGAATGCGTTCCTTCATGGGGATCTACTTGAGACGATTTATATGGATCCTCTACCTGGTTTTCAAGTTGAGGAGGAGTATTCACGGAAAGTGTGTCGATTACGCAAATCACTATATGGTCTGAAACAGTATCCATGAGCATGGTTTGGTCGCTTCAGTTCTGTTATCATTTCCATGGGTTTTGTTCAGTGCCATTCAGATCATACTTGTTTTTATCAAGCGTAATTCTACGGGACAGTGTATTATCTTATTGGTTTATGTAGACGACTGTCACAACCCAAACCTGCTCCTATAGGTTTAGTGTTGTAATCGATCAATAAACCATAATTACCAAAGGCCTGCTTAATAGTAATACAATAATAGGGGTTAGCGAAAGCCAATAAATAATATAATATATCATCCAATGAGCTGTGCGGACTTACATGAACAAACAAACCTTATATGATATATTCAAATAGTCACATAAGTCCATGTCACATTTATGTAAAAACTAAAACATAAGTTAAGGAATTAACTCCCAATAACCAAATAGTCAAAACAAAAGTTTGAAACAAAAACTTCCTAACATATGATCATAGTCACAGGCAGGCAAATTAGAAAAACCCAAAAGCCTTGACACATGTCGGTTCGGAACCTTGCGGTGAGGCACAGTAGTTGGCTTGACAAAACGGGATCGGATTGACGCCGCTAAGATTGATCTAGTGGTTGATCACCTACATACATATATTAAATAGTGAGCTAGGGCCCGGTGAATAACAATTATGTAAAGGGGTTATGAATGACGTCCTTATACTCATTTAAAATCAATCAGCTTTAGTAATGATTCAATTCACAAAGCAGTATCTCATACATTGATTGAAATCATATTAGCCGTACGTGGTACATCCAATAGCAGAACAATACAATAGATCTTAAAGACTAAATAGTCATTTGATGGCCATTAATACAGTAAATAGTAGTTCCAAGAATTGGAACAGACAGAGATATCTGTAACGGTAACGGTAACGGTAATGGTAACGGTAACACTAACAGTAGCAGTAACAGTTATTATAGATGCCATGAGTACAGTTCACAAATTAGGACAATCATTCATTCAGTAAGCACATTCTAGAAAACAGTGTCGTTCGTTGATTAGAAAATAATTACGATTGAACATAGCTTTACAACATTGTTACTCATAGTGGGCTTCTTGAATTACGTGCTTAAGATGCGACTTCTGACCTAAACAAACAAATTCAAGCACAACTCAATTACATTCATGTCATTCAGTCATTTCTATTTAGTTCAGTACTTATACTTATTCGGCTTCTTCGTTACTTGTTTGTTCGGTTATTCCTATTCGTTCTTTTATTTCATTCGTGTTCATGAGATCCGTTTACCACATTCTGGACAAGGCAGTGTAGAATTGTTCCGTTGACTGGCACTACCGATCGACTCTGTATTCTGTTTCTTATTCTGTGAGTTGTTCCTGCCCTTTTTGAAATTAAATCCTTGCCTTTTGCCCTTCCAATCAGTCATTGGTGTCTTGGCCTGCTTTAAAGCTGCAATATTAGCCTCAAACATGATAGCTCTATCAAGAACATCCACATATTTGGTTAATTTGATAACATTGACCCGGCCAAGTATTTCCACATTGAGTCCTCCCTCAATTTTTTTTGGCCTTTTTACAGTCATTATCTACCACATGTGGTGTATACATAGCAAGCTCTGTAAATTTAGCTTCATATTTGGCCACAAACATAGTACCCTACTTTAACTGTTCAAACTAGGATACTTTGCGGTCCCAAACACATTGGGGAAAATATTTGACATAGAATGCCTTTTTGAACTGAGCCCAAGTCATGAACCGTTGTTGTCCTGGGTGAGCATCCACCATTGCCTTGCCTCTTCTTGTAACATGAAAGTAGCCAATAACACTTTTTGTGCCTCAGAACACGAAATATTTCAAATAATTTTTCAGTTTCTGAGATCCATGAATAGGCTTTTAGTGGCTCAAGACCTCCTTGGAACGTTGGTGGCTTCATTTTGTTGAACTTTTGTGTTAGGGCGATGATATTATCATCGTTGTTTGGTTCAACTTACACCGGTGGCAGAGGAGGAGGCGGGAGCTGTTGATTCTGTTGTTGTTGTCTCAGTGATTCTATTAATAATTCTACCATTCTTTCCAACCGTGCAATTCTTGCATCTGATGATTCAGTTTAATCTATATTTCTTATATTCTCCATTGCACTATATAAACTATGGCAATAATAAACATACGAAATATGGTTCTTATTTTTATGTTAACACATATACATATAACATATCCGCACACACTCACACATGCTTATCCAATGCCCTACTTTACTTTCTAGGACATCACTATAGCTTATTTGGACGCGTGTGTGCGGTATAACTTGTGCTCTGATACCACTCTGTCACGCCCCAAACCTGCCTTTATAGGTTTAGTGTCGTAACTAGTCAGTAAACCATGATTACCAAAGGCCTGCTTAACAGTAATACAATAATAGGGGCTAGTGGAAGCCAATAAATAACATAATATATCGTCCAATGAGCTGTGCGGATTTACATGAACAAACAAACCTTATATGATATATTCAAATAGTCACATAAGTCCATGTCACATTTATGTACAAACTAAAATATAAGTTAGGGAATTAAATCCCTATAACCAAACAGTCAAAACAAAATTCTGAAACAAAAACTTTATAACATATGATTATAGTCACAAGTGGGAAAATTAGAAACACCCAAAAGCCTTAACACGTGTCGGTTCGGAACCTCGCGGTGAGGCATAGTAGTTGGCTTGACAAAACGGGGTTTGGGTATTGATCGACTGCTTGATCACCTATATATATATATATTAAATAGTGAGCTAGGGCCCAATAAATAACAATTATGTAAAGTGGTTATGAATGACATCCTTATAGTCATTTAAAATCAATCAGTTTCCGTAATGATTCAATTCACAAAGCAGTATCTCATGCATTGATTGAAATCATATCAGTTATATGTGGTACATCCAATAGTAGAACAATACAATAGATCTTAAAGACCGAATAGTCATTTGATGGCCATCGATACAATAAACAGTAGTTCCAAGAATTGGAACTGACAGAGATCTCTGTAACGCTAACGGTAACAGTAACAGTAGCAGTAACAGTTATTATGGATGCCATGAGTACAGTTCATAAATTAGGACAATCATTCATTCAGTAAACACATTTTAGAAAATAGTGATGTTTATTGATCAGAAAATAATTACAATTAAACATAGCTTTACAACATTGTTACTTATAGTAGGCTCCTTGAATTACATGTGTAAGATGCAGCTTCCGACGTAAACAAACAAATTCAAGCACATAACTCAATTACATTCATGTCATTCAGTCATTTCTATTCAGTTCGGTACTTATACTTATTCGGTTTCTTCGTTACTTGTTTGTTCAGTTATTTCTATTCGTTCTTTTATTTCATTCATATTCATGGGATGCGTATGCACCGGAAAAACACTTAAAAAAACCCATGCAAATGGAGACCCGGAAGGTAGAAAATGTTGGAAATGGTTATAAAAATCTGGGTAAAACCAGAATTTTTTCCTAAGTTTGGTCTAATTTTTAGGTGGGCCCCGTGCATCGTTTTACACGGGTCAAAGTGGTAACGCGTTCTTTGCCGCGTTGTGATTCACGTGGTATATTTGGTTGCTCAAAACCATTATCGAGTGAATGGGAAATTGAAGCCAAAGTATGCTCCATGGAAATGGAGTTTTGGTGGAAATTCCTTAAAGGTTTGAATAAGGCTTGTCCCACATTGATTTAGTGGGAGGTTTTGAAAGGGTTTATAAGGCATGGTTTTGGTACTTGGGGTGTGCCCTAAGGGGTACCCAAGTGTTTTAGAGGGAGAGGTTATGGGCAAAATGGGCTACACCCATTGGACTCAAAAACCACCACACACGCGCGCACCGCCGTCCGGTCGGGCTGGGCTTGGGTGCGGGTGCATGGTTAGGTTGGGCTTGTTCGGCCCAATACTAATCTTTTTAGGCCAAAAACTTTTGAATTTATTTTTATTTTTTGATAAAATAAAATTCAGAATTCAAATTAACCGGAAATAATCTGGTCCGGTTTTTCCTGTTCATCCAAACAGGGCCCTTCCCATTTTCAAACAGAATTAAACTGATTTGGATTTATTGTTCATCCAAACAGAGCCCTTCCCGTTTTTGAATCCAACAGCTTTAAATCGGTTTGAATTTCAAACCAAACAGTGCCTAAACAGTTTGTATCTGTTTAATTCAAATTGAACAGGTACAGTACCTGTTCAATTCAAAACCAAGAGCCACCTTTACATCTATAAATAGACTAGCCTCCCATTTGGATTTTCATTCCTATTTTCGTACTCCATCTTCTGCTATAAGTTTATTCTTCATTTTTGCATTAAGTTCTTGTTAGAGAGAGTATAAACACTTTGTGTGTTCGACGAACGAATAAATTGTAGTGCTGCTTTTATTCGTTGATAGATCATTTCATCCTGGGAGATAGACGTCCAAATTCTGAAAGCACCGGGGAGAGGACGAATCTGCCTTAAGGACACAGTGTTAAACACTGGACTTGATCAGAAAAGTTATTCAAAGAAATTTACCAAGTAAGTTGTTTAAATTTATTCTGGTTTTATTTGTTTATTTAATCAGATTTTAATTTTGTTTTTGTAACAAAATAAAATCTGTTTATTTATTTATTTATTTATTATTTCGAGTTTGATTTTTGTAATCAAACAAATTCTCTCCTTTTCTTTATTTCTTTAAATTCTAATTGTTGTTTTGTGCACAATAGAATTAAATATTTTAAATACAGTGAAGATTGTCCGATAGAAAATGTCACGACCCAAACCCCCCCTAGAAGTTTGGCATCGTAACCGGCCAGTAATCTTAGATTACCCAAGGCCTTACTGTACAAAACATAATGAAACGGGGCTCGCAGAAGCGAAAACACATAACTATAGTCCAAAGAGCTGTGCATATATATGAACAAGTATTTACATGCCAAAAATGTGTTAACCACTACTGTATATAACATGTATCAAAAATTCATATACAAGACATATAGGCACATGCCACCAATACAACTAAAACAAAACTCATACGGCCTTCCAGGCCTAGCCCCAGCTCGAAGGCACCATAACTCGGATAGGCTTTCAAAACGGCGGCTCGACTCGGACTCCGCCTAGGCTTGGCTCCCAGAATGCTCACCTAAAAATACATATATACAGGGGTGAGCTAAAGCCCAGCAAGTAACATTAAAGTAAAGGGGTAGTGAACGAATTCCGCATATCATATATTCGTAAAACAAATCATCATAAACATAATCATCTCATAGAACATACATAATGGCATACTCCATAGAACATATCATATACTAAACATTTTCCGACTAGAGTAATCAGTTCCAGATACTGATTAAACACATACTGCCACAATGAAGTGGATAGCGAGATCTCGTAAACTGGTCATGGACCCGCACTAACGTGCCGTCCCCTATGACTTGGGACTTCCTATGGATGCCATACTAGATTCGCAAATAGGACATTCGTTCACAGAAAACATCATCATTTCAGAAATCATAACATAACGTAGCATTTTTTGAACATACTTTATAAGAATATAACTTTACAGAAATGTTACTTACAGTGGGTTTCCAAAACCGGTGGCACGGTCTTCAAAGTTTGACCTGCAATTACCAACATTATAGCATGATCTCATAACACATACATGTAATCTCTTAATGGTGTCACCATCTCATAATTTCATTATCATGGCTTAATTAAGGCTTAAGAATACTCGAAATGCAATGAGGATGCCCAAAACATGCATTAAAATACTTTCTGAAATTTCTGAAAAATAGGTCCCCGCTCGAGCGGCAAAACCCCCGCTCGAGCGGACTGCAAACTGTGACAAAATACTGGATGTACGAAATCTCCGCTCGAGCGGCCAAGCCCCCGCTCGAGCGGACTGCGAAAATCCTGGGTGAAAACCAGTCCACTTTTCTGTCAAACCGTGGGTCCCCATTTTGCAAAAATCAACTTCCAAATCAAGACATTCAAGGCCAAAGTACTTGCAAAACAACTTGATTTAAGCTTCATAACCAAACCCACATGAATCACATAAAAATCAAGCTTTAATTTAAGTTAAAAACCATAATCATACTCATGAAAGCTTCAATTCTCAAAACTATGGAGGTTCTCTCCCAAACATACCAAATATGCCATGTATGCTCAACTTAAACATAATTCCTCCTTCAATCCACTTATTTACCTTGAGAACATGGATGAATCACCCTTATTCAAGACATTAGGAAGAGATTCTTACCTTAATCACTTGTTTGGTGAAACCTTGAGCTTGATTTCTCCCCTTTCTGCCCTTTCTTCTTCCCTTTCTCTCTTCTCCCGAATTCTCTCTCTCTCTCTCTCTCTCTCTCTCTCTCTCTCTCTCTCTCTCTCTTCCAAATTTTTTCTTTTCTTTGTTCTTGAGTCAAAACATGGTCAATAGTCCTTATCTAAACTCATATATATCACATAAAGAGATTTGTACCAAAACTGTAGCCAAACATGGCCTAACGAATCAGACGAAATTCAGTCCTCAATTTATCGTCCCAAATGGTTCTAAAAATTCCCGGTATCGCATAGGCGTGTTCAATCTCATTTTCTGAACCCATTACGGTCGTCAATTTCAATCCCGAAGTCGTAATTCCAACAGATAGTCTTCAATTAATTCCTCTAATCACGTGATTAATTACAGAAAATTATGACATATGTTTCGGGGTCATTACAGAAAAATGGAGCAAAAATGAAATTGAGACCAACCTGAAAACCTCACGTGCAGGGGTAATGGTCGCACGTGTGGAATGACCACTGTACGTGTGCCCCGCACGTGCAATTAAAGCAGTAGCTAAGCTTTAAAATGTCATGTTTTCCGCACATGCGCGGGTCCAAGTCGTACGTGCGGTTTTGGGTAATCTTGAATTAGAAAATTGATCTTGTTTGGAAACTCATCCTTTGCAAATTCTAATTTCAATTCCATGCAATTTAACATCCAAAACTCTTCAAAAACATGTTGAATATACAATATCTAACTTTAATCAAGACTCATAACTTCCAATGGAAGCTCAATTTTCATGTAAGACATTAAACTCTTGAATTTAACATGAATGTTCATAAAGCATGCAAGTTTGGGTTCTAATCCTCCAAATTCATGGAGATTTCATTTTCAATTGAAAAACCATGCAAGATGTCAAGTTTATTCAAACAATTGAAATTATGCATGCATGATGCGTGTGAGAGTGAAATCATCCTATTCTTCCATAATAAGCCACATATATTCTAAACTCCTATTTTCATGGACAAAACTTCTGATTTGGCATGATTTCTCCTAGAGATCAACTTACTTTCCACAATTTCATGAGTATCATAGCTTGATTTTATAAAATTAGGAGGGAATTTCTACCTTGAAGGCTTGAATTGTTGAAGTTCTTCCTAGCTCTCTTCTTCCCCTTCTTTTTCTCTTCTTTGGTGAGCTCTCTAGAATTCCCTCAAGTTTTGTCTCCAGCAAAACTCTCTCTCTCTCTCTCTCAGGTTCCTTTTCTTTGTTCAACTTGATGAGTAGAAGTTAGGATTATAATAAATTTTCTAATTATTCTTGAATTACCTATTAAGTTAAATTAAACTATATTACTTTCACTCAAATTAAATTAAGTCTCAACATAATCTAACTAATTAGACTAAACTTAATTATACCATTATGAATTAGGCTCTAATTACTTATCCTAGTATTCAATTCTAACTTGGTTAAATTATTGAATCAGACAGGTTCATTTCATATCTATACATATCTATTCACAATAACATTACGATGCATATAACACATGGCACCATAATTAACATGTAATCACATGATCAACATTAAGCACATTAAGCACATAATTAACTTAATTAATCAAGGAGGTGGTTGTCCCAATGACATTATTCTCACAGGTGATGACTCTACCGACATTGGTCAAGTAAAGGAGAACTTGGGTCAGACTTATCAAGGACCTAGGAAGTCTCAAGTATGTTTTGGGGATTGAGGTTGCACGCTCGAAATAGGGAATTTCCTTGTCTCAAAGAAAGTATACTCTTGACTTGCTTAAGGATACTGATATGTTTGCATGTAAACCTGTTTCTACTCCTATGGATCCTAATGTCAATTTCACATCTGAGTTTGGTGAGTTGTTGGATGACCCTGGCATGTATCAGCGTCTTGTAGGGCATCTCATTTATTTGACCAACACTAGACCTAACTTGACATTTGTTATTTGTGTTGTAAGTCAATTTATGCATGCACCTCATACAGAGCATCTTGACGCAGTTCGTCATATTTTGAGGTATTTGAAGATTTCTCTTGGCTTGTGACTATTTTTCACAGCTGGTCTTCAATCTAGACTCTCTTGTTTCACTGATGCCGATTATGCGAGATCTAGAACTGATCGACATTCCACATCTGGCTTATGCACTTTCTATGGTGATCATCTTATATCATGGAAAATAAGAAGCACACAGTTGTGTCTGGGTCGTTTGCAGAGACTAAGTATCAAGCTATGGCACAAGGAACATGTGAGCTTCTTTGGTTTCGCTCTATTTTGACAGAGTTGGGTTTTACTGAGTTTGCTCCTTCTTCTTTATTTTGTGATAACAAGTCTACCATTATGTTATCCTCTGATTCTATGCTTCACGAGCGTACCAAGCATATTGAGGTTGACATACATTTCATTAGAGAAAAGGTTCGAACTGGTATTGTGAGTCCATCATTTGTCTCTTCTTCACAGCAGTTAGCAAACATATTTACCAAGTCCGTGGGACCATCTTTGCTTCAGTCATCCATTGCCAAGCTGCGTTTATCAAATATCTTCACGCCAGCTTGAGAAGGAATGTTAAAATATAGTATACATAATATTCTAGAATATGACCCTTTTTTGTGATGACCATTGTTTAGGCCTTGATTTTATTTCCTTTTCTATGTTCCCTTGATTTTATTTCATTTTTTATGTTATTTCCTATCATGTACAGTTTCCTAATATTGTAAATATTGAACTATATATTCATGGGCTAACCTCGATTGAGATTAAGCCAATTCATTCTTTTATTCTTCTGTATAAGGTTGTGAATTTAAATGGTGGTTGTTAAGCTTATTGATATGTGTTGTTGGACAATGATTGTCCGTTTTATGTAATAAGTTTCATATTCATAATTACTTTTTTATTGATTGAAAAAAAAAGAAAAAAAGAAAAAAAAACACTAATAAGACATGTTAAAGGGTTAAAATTATCCAAGCTGCCTTCGGGGAGAGACCAAATGCCCCTCCAATTTTTTCACCACTCTTCCTCTTTCCTTTTCCCTATGCAGATCCCCCACTCCTTGCCTACCACCATAGAAAATCCCTCAATTGCCACAACTAGCTCCTCTCTTACCCTCTCATAACTCCTCATTAACCTTTTCCTACTATTCCATCCCTACCCTCTACGTTCTTCCCTGCCATCCCTTGTCACTCCCCCACCCTTCTTACCCCTTTCTACCCCGAAATCCTACCCATCCTAGCCACCCCAATCCCTCCCTTCGTGACCCCGCACCCCTACTTTGAAGTGTGAATTTTTCCACGTGCAAATAAAAATTTTGTTCGGTGCAAATAATTTGTGAAAATTGAACTCACATATTTCTATGCATATTTTTGCTAATAATAAATTATGCGACAAATTATAAAATAAAATAAAAAAATTTCAAAATTTCGCGTGTTTGTCAAATTAAACGTTAAAATTTCAATTTCATCAATTTAAACCATGAACTTCATTACATGTCACAATCTACGCCCTCCATCCATCTCAGTTACTTTGTTTAAAAAAAAAATTTCTTTGAAATTCACGTGGGCAATATATCATTTGCTCTTTCAACTTGTTGTAAAATCCACTTTTAAACTTGATTATCACTACAAAAAATTTAAGGTTTTAGAGATTAAAATTTAGGGACAACATTAATTTTTAGAGGCTAAATATTTTGTTGTGAAGTGTCATTATTATATTTTTAGTAACAAAAATTAGACATTAGTGATGAATTATTATTCTTTTGGGACCAAATTTTTTGTCTCAAAAGATAAATCATTTAGAGACCAAATTATTTTGTTTCTAAAAATCTATTTATTAGTGACATTTTCAAAATTTTATTGCTAAAAGCCTTATTTTTTACTTTTCAGGACGGCATTTTAGCAACTATTCTTATGATGATAAAAATTGATTCCTAAATATCTTTTGCAACAAAATTTTCATTTTTAGAGACCAATAAATTTAATTTCTAAAATTCTTATATGTTATAGTGAATACTAGATCACAAACCCACAATATCCACCATCCACCCCATCACAACCATCCATTTCCACCCTACTATAAAACTTACCACATTGAATCACAAATACCTTTCACCACATGTAGCCCTCACCAACATTTGCCACTTCCTTATTCTTTCCGTTCTCTATAGCTTTTCATCCTTTTCAAAAAATTACGTTGCATATAAATAGTTCTTTTTTTCACACACACATATATATACACACACGGTAGTTCTTTCCCTCTTTCGTGTGTAATTTCTTCATGCAAACAATAACTAAAATCTCTCTCAACCTAAATGCTCACACACCACCAGTCTCAAAAGTTTAAATTGTTAAAACTGTGATCATTAATATATATCAAGCTCGCTAACAAATGAAACAAATAATATTCTTGGTGATAATTACAAACAAAACACTAGAAAATACAAATAATAAAAATTACAATAATTATTGAAAGGGCTGAGGCGCGGGAAATTCGTTCTCTTTAAAGAGATTCAAGCTCTCACGGTTAGGCAAAGTCTCAAACCGGTGCAGCAGAAAAAAAACCTGGACTTGTCCCCCCCAGGATACAACAGTCCGACTAAGTCATATGGTTCACCAATACTACACAATTGGTTGAACCCAAAACTTTATCACATACACCCTTTTTATTTGCCTAATAATCTCACACAAAACATAATAAAGCAACAAAAAATTTCTTTTATCTTCCAAGATAAGAAGTTAGCTCAATATATAGGAGAGAAAACTTGGAGGGCAAGTTTTCTAGGAGACTTGGTGGATAAGAATAGGAAAGGAAATTGGTGGGCAATTTCCTTGGAAGACTTGGAGACTTGAATTGGAAGACTTGGGAGACTTGGAAGACTAGACTAGGTAAACAAGAAGACTTGACTTGACTAGAAGACTTGATTGGTGGGCAAGCAAACTCGGTAGAAAAGAAAAGAAAATCCAACCTATAACACA